>JAUNZO010003582.1:0-77966 GCA_031894775.1 Chloris gayana | reverse complement strand
CTCTCTAGCATCTAAGATGTACTTGTTGAATACTTCATAGTTGTTGTTCAATAAGATATCACACTTCCAGTATTCAGAGAAAAAGGCTCTTACCCATGTATTTGGTGGCATCTTTTCAAGCCACTCGTAAGCCTTCTCATTAAGGGATTTCATCTTCTCCATGTTGATATTCCATTGCTAGACTAAAGAAGATCTTGCACATGTCCATAACTGATCTTTGAGAACCCCTCCTTTGAACCGACCACGCCGGCGCAAGGTGAGGGATGTTCTAGGGTTAGGGTTCTTCCGATGGGAAACAGAGGGTAAAACTTAGAACTTACGAAACCCTAACCTCGATTAACTCAGGCTCGATACCAATGTTTGTTCTAATCGTGCTTAGACTTAATCTTAGACATTGATAGAGAGAGAGAGAAACACTAAGGGGAAGAGAAAGAGGGTTGTGTTACCGTCGGTGGGAATCGTGTCGTCGTCGAGGGAACGGTTGTTGGAGGAGCTCGTCATGGTCGTACTGGTTCGGGTTGATGTAGAGGTCGCCGGTGTTGGGGACGAGGTCGTCGGTGGCGGCGGTGGAGGCGTCGCCTTGTGGTGGTTCTTTCCGCCGCTATTGCGCCCACCTGGATCGGATTGGCTAGGGCATGTGGGGAGGTCACGTGCACTGCGAACGTTGGTTCGTGTGCCCGGCATCCTCCCTTTTATGTGGCGCAGCGCGACGAGGACCCACCAACCATAATCGGTTGGGTGCCTCCGAGGGCACGTTGAGGGAGGACCCTGTTGGGATCATCCTAACATATAGTTGTTGAAGGGGAACCAGAGATCGGAGAATGGAGGCTGCGGCATGCCGTGAACACTCATGCTGACAAGCCATCTCTCACTCCGGAAATTTAGAGTGGCGTGTGACAACGCCAATGCCGTCAATCAAATTGGAGGACCGGTGATGGGAGCCTATGGCCATGTCGTTTTGGAAATACAAGCTAGGAAGCATTGTTTGAGTCAGTTCAATTTTTTCCCGAAGCTCGTTAATTTAATGGTTAATTTAATGCCGATGCTCATAGTTTGGCGAGAAGCTCCATTAGAGAATCTCCGGGCTGGCACGTGTAGTTTTTTTTTTTTTTAGTCCGTCTTATGGCATTGGCATCTGTAACTCCGTAGCTGATCAATAAAGGGGTGCAGTTTCCCTTTTAAAAAATAGTTACACAAGTAGAATGTCCTATCAGAATTGATTTTCACCATTCCAAGGTGGGGTACCTTCTATTACTGTGGGAGAGAATTCTGTTTGAATCATCTGCTTGACAATTGTAAAAAAAGGATCAACACACAGGTTGTAATTGTTTGGAAATTCAATTCAAAGATTAAATATTTTCTTGTTGAAAACGTCATTGACACCATAAAAATATCCTTAATAACCACGAAGATAGGAACTACATAATGTTTCGAAGCAAAATTTTAAATTATAACTATATTAAACATTTAAATAAATCTACTGGTTGTTGTTTAGCAAAAAGTTATCTATACCATAGCTAATCAAATACAAACCCTTTGAACCAGGTGACCACGTGAGAACAAAACCTGCCCACCATGTGGTTGCCCACCATGTGGTTGGGTACTCTTTTCTGCCTTCTACTAAGCCCACGAGCCCAACATTAGACTGGACTCGGATGCCAACAAATCCTTTTTGAGAGAAAAAAATCCAACCCAAAGAAAAACCCAACCTTTTTCTTTTGCGAAACACCTACTTTAGTACTCAATTGAATACCCATTATTTTCTAAAATATCTTTTACTATCTAAATCGATGCGATTTCTTGACATGACGTCATTCCACGTTATCTTTTAGTTTTGCAGCCATCAGATGAAACAAAGTAAAAATCTTGACCGTCCATTATAACTCTCCAGAGCCATGTACAGCTGCCCATTAGTAAATAAAAGAGTTGTTGGCATTAATCTAGAGAGCCGAGGAGACTCTGGACTGTTCGTCTTCCCTTAAAAATACTCCTTCAGGTAAAGATCCAGACGCGGAACCCTTTCTCCAATGAAAAAGGAAGGGGAAAAAAACACAAAGACTCCTTCAGGTAAATGTATCTTTTACTATCTAAATCGATGCGATTTCTTGACATGACGTCATTCCACGATATCTTTTAGTTTTACAGCCATCAGATGAAACAAAGTAAAAATCTTGACCGTCCATTATAACTCTCCAGAGCCATGTACAGCTGCCCATTAGTAAATAAAAGAGTTGTTGGCATTAATCTAGAGAGCCGAGGAGACTCTGGACTGTTCGTCTTCCCTTAAAAATACTCCTTCAGGTAAAGATCCAGATGCGGAACCCTTTCTCCAGTGAAAAGGAAGGGGAAAAAACGCAAAGACTCCTTCAGGTAAATGTTGAAAGCCAGCGTAAATCCTCAGGTCACCATCACACTTCATTCCATTTTCCCTACTCTCCAATCTTTTGGTAGGAAGCAGGTGCCTGCATAAATCCCTCAGGTCACCATCACACTTCATTCCATTTTCCCTACTCTCCAATCTTTTGGTAGGAAACAGGTGCCTGCAAATTCTACTTCTACCTAGATTCGATTAAGCTGCATTAAGAACTCGCCCTCAACAGCGATGTCTTGCTAGCGCGTCCCCATTAGTTTCTTTCCGCTGTAGAAGCTCTGTGTCCTGAGATCCGGTTTTATATTTGCTTCACCAAATCCTGTACCAGTACATCACATGACGCGGTCCCCATTATTTGTGAGCTGCTACCACATGGCCGACAATGTTGTATTAGCGTTGGAGCTTTTGCTTAAGCCAAAAGACACACTGATATTAGCTTAAGTGCTAGAAGATGCTTTACTACTCTGCCTTTGCTGACATAGCTGTACACAGAAGCAAATCATCCTTTCATTAAACAAAAAAAATCACGTAAGATATGAACTAATGATAATGTTTACAGTAATGTTTTACTACAGCTGAGATTTCCATCTTTTACATTATTTTCGTTTAGATAATCTCTATGTTAATTTATGCAGGCAATCTTTTACAGTAGTGCTTTACTACAGCTGAGATTTCCATCTTTTGCATTATTTTTGTTTAGATAATCTCTATATTAATTTATGCAGGCAATCTTATCTAGCACTTCAGAAAGGCAATCAGGAAAAATTGTAATATAAGCACAGGTCAAAGGTATCGGCACTTTACTTCTAGAATGATATGTACATTTTTTTTTATACAATTAGTCTAAGTAAAGAATTTATTTCCGACATGGCTATTCTAACATTATTATTTTGTACCATCATTATTGTAAATTAAGTATAAACACTAACAATGGACTGTAATAAGAATAGAAACGTAACAGGACATGTCTAGAATTAAGTAGCGATACCTACAATCAAATAGATGAGAGAACCAAACAAAATAAAATAAGACGTCGAAGTCTAAATTTACAAAAAAAAAGTTTGCATATCTATATAATAATAGAGGTATGATATATTTCTCATCTGAATATATTCAATATCTAAAAGAATCTTACCCAAAGCGTTCATACTGTGGTGTAGCCAAATATACGTTGCAGAAAAGTTGTGTCATCCCCATCCGGTGTGAAGAGCAGGAGCTGCTGCAAATTGAACATTCTCTCCCATGCACCCAGGCCGAGTTCCCTAGTACCTACCTGGGTCTGCCAATATCTAACAAAAGATTTCGCAAGTCTGACCTGCTGCCATGGGTTGAAAAGCTGAGTGATAAATTACCAGGGTGGAAGGCTTCGCTCATGAATTTGGCCGGTCGAGTAACCTGGGTCCGCTTTGTTTTGACAGCAATCCCTATTTATGTTATGATAGCTCTCAACATGCCAAAATGGTTTATCAAGGCCGTTAACAAGATACGCCGGGCGTTCACATGGAAAGGGCGTGAGCATGTCAATGGTGGTTCTTGTCTTGTTGCATGGGAGAAGGTACAACGTCCTTTGGACCTTGGTGGCCTAGGTATCTTAAACCTGGAATTCATGGGTTGGTCTCTTCAAATGCGGTGGCTGTGGTATATGAAAAATGGATCAAACCGTCCATGGAAGGGTCTTGAGATCAACATCCACCCAAACGCCGAGGCTTTGTTTGACATTGCTATATCCACTCAAGTTGGCAGCGGTTCCTCAACTCGTTTTTGGATGGACCGGTGGTTCATGGGCTGCCGCATCAGTGATCTAGCTCCCGAAGTGGTGGCTGCTGTCCCGCCAAAAATAAGAGCGAGTCGCACGGTGGAAGATGCTTTGAGGGATCGATCTTGGCCTACAGATATTCAGGGAGGGCTTTCTATGGTTGGCTGGTATGACTACTTTCACTTATGGGATGCTTTGAACGAGCTGGCCCTAAATTATAGTGACGACCAGCATTTTTGGAGACTGGACAACTCGGGTCAGTTTACATCTAAATTGGCTTACCGTGCTTTCTTTAATGGTGCAACTACATTTGAACCATGGAAGCTGATTTGGAAGTCGTGGGCGCCAGGAAAATGCAAAGCATTCCTATGGCTCGCTGTCCGCAATAGGTGTTGGACTGCGGACCATCTACAAAAAAGGGGGCTTCCTCACCCAGCGGTTTGTCCCCTTTGCGATCAAGAGGAAGAGACGGCCCAGCACATGCTCACCTCTTGTGTGTTTGCAAGAGATTTCTGGTTCCGAGTACTCTCCTTGAAGGGTTTTGGGTTTATGTCTCCATCTTGTCGTGATTCTTGTTTTGCCTCTTGGTGGAAGAAAGTGAGCTCAAGGGTTGCTAAAGGAAAGCGCAAGGGCTTCAACTCCATGGTTATTTTAGGTGCTTGGCTCCTCTGGAAACAACGTAATGCTTGCGTATTCAATGGTGACAGCCCGAACATTAATGTCTTGATCAAGCAATTCGAAGATGAGCTCCACCTTTGGTGTTTGGCCGGTGCAAAAGGGGTGATAGCCGTTGGTCATGTGACTACCTAGGTCTCCTAGTGGTGTGAGTTTAGGTCAGGTCTTTCCTCCGGTGTTTGTCTATAAGATCACAATTGCATCTATGTAATCAGCCCCTCACAGCTCGGTCCGGAGTGAGGTGGCGCAGCTTGTAAGGGACCGTTTTTCTCTCTATTAATACAATGATACGCAGCTCTCCTGCGTATTCGAGAAAAAAAAATATTGTGGTGCTCTCTTCTGGTATGAAGAAAGAGTAAAGCATGATTCGACCACAAGAAAATCAAACATCATATATAATTCATGCTGTAAAGGAGGTAAAATATGAATTCCTCCATTTAAAGATCGACCAGAGTTTCTTGCAGAATTGACAAATTTCGCTGGTGACAAAAGATCAAAACACTTCTTACAAAAAATCAGGCAATATAATAGTTTATTCGCTTTTACATCTATGGGTGCCAATATAGATAAATCAATTAACCAAGGTACCGCACCATATGTATTCCGAATCAATGGTCAAATACATCATCGTATTGGATCTTTACTTCCTAAACCAAACAACATTCCAAAATTTGCTGAGTTATATATATATATGATACTGAAAATGAAATTGCAAATAGAATTCGTGCTTTACAAAATGAAGATCCTGATGATTCTGATTTAGATCCTCAGATTATCCAAGGTTTAGTTGAAATGCTGGATAAATATAACCCCTTAGTTAAAATATTTCGTCATGCACGAGATTTACTAAAAGAAAATAATGGTATAGATATAAGTATCCGTATAATTGGTTCAGAAAAAGGTGATCCAATACAATATGAAATGCCCAATCCCAATGAACTAGCAATGCTGATAATAGGTGATCTAACATTAGAAAATTATAAGCGAGATATAATAGTAAGCACACGTTATCATGGCCTACGTCAAATATCTATATGACATCCTGCATATTTTGCCTTACAATATCCCTTGTTTTCCTACGGTGAGAGAGGGTATCAACTGGGTATTTATTATTGTGATATTGATAAAACTAAAACTCAAAAAAGAAACAAAGTTACAATGCATGATTTCTTTAAATACCATGTGCACTATAGAAGAGGACAACCAAATCCATATCTCTGCTATGGCAGACTATCTAAGCAAATAGTAGTTGATTGTCATGCTTGTGAAGATGAAGATAGATTAACCTGGATAGCAAAAAATCAAGATAAACTTAGAGTGGAGTATCTAGAAGGGATAGTTGATGCAATAGAAAAAGGATTTATCCAAGGTGAAGAAATAGGAAAATGAGTTATCTTGCCATCAAGTCATACAGGATGTAAACGTAAACGGTACATGATACAAAATTATCATGATGGAATTGCTATATGTCATGTATATGGTCCACCTGACATATTTATAACATTCACATGTAATACTAAATGGCCTGAAATAATTGAAATGTTAGAACCTGGTCAACAGCCAAGTGACAAATCGGAGATAATAGTACGGGTCTTCCATATGAAATTAGAAGAACTAATTAATGATTTACGATATGGAATAATATTTGGCCCTACAAATGCAATTCTATATTCAATTGAATTTCAAAAAAGAGGTCTGCCTCACGTTCATATATTACTTTGGTTGTCTAAAAATGGAATTGAAATTACTTCGATATTATAGATCAATTTATTTCGGCTGAAATTCCAGATCCACAAATAGATCCCCTTGGATATATACTTGTTGCTGAACATATGATGCACGGACCTTGTGGTAATATGAATCCACATTGTGCTTGTATGAAAAAAGATAAATGCTCTAAATTCTATCCCAAACAATTTCAAGAAGAAACTACATTTGATGAGAATGGATTTACACAATATAAACGACATGCAAATAATATTTACATTCGTAGAGATGAACAAAATCTTGATAATAGATGGGTTCTACCATATAACTTGCTATTATTGAAAAAATATCAAGCACATATAAATGTAGAATATTGTAATAAAAGTAGAATTTTAAAATATTTGTTTAAATATGTCAATAAAGGACCAGATAAAGCTAAAATTATATTTGAGTGTGTTCAAAAAGGTGAAAATACTTCTGTTGATAAAGGAAATGAAATGATTGATGAAATTAAAGAATACTTAGAATCTAGGTACATTTGTGACCAATATGCTCTTTGGAGGTTATTTGGTTTTGAAATCCACAATCATACACCTGCCGTAGAAAGACTACCAGTGCATTTACCATTAATGAACACAATAATATTTAAAAATAATGCTACTTTAAAAACTTTGATAGAAGATCCAAAAAATCAAAAGACAATGCTAACAGAATGGTTTACAACAAATAAAATATACGAGGATGCACAAAATCTAACATATTGTGAATTCCCATTAAAATGGTCATGGAACAAAACAAAAAAGATGGGACAAACGAACTTACGGTTTTAAAATAGGCCGTTTGTATTATGTTAATCCATTAGAAGGAGAAAGATTTTACTTACGTATGCTCTTAATGATAGTAAAAGGTGCAAAAAGTTATGAAGACATTAGAACATATAAAGGAGTTATATATAATACATTTAAAGAAGCATGTGCGGCACGAGGACTACTAAACAATGATGATGAATGGTATTGGACATTTACGGAAGCTTCTACTTGGGCATCAGCATATCAACTAAGACAACTTTTTGTAATAATGCTATTATTTTGTGGAATACAAAACGAAAAAGAATTTTTTGAAAGAAATTGGAGATTGATGATAGATGATTTCCAACATCAATTACAACTTAAGTACCACCCAATGCCTTATATTGCATCAGATGATGAATTACGTGATATACTATTAGATGATTTAGAATATCTCTTCTCTAGGAATGGAATCCAAATATCCACATTTAATTTACCATCAAAACGCAACCAATATAGTACTATTCTTAATAACAATAATAGACTAATTGAAGAGGAAATGAGTCATGATATAGAAAAATTAGAAAAAGAAGCAAACAGATTGTATACTAATTTAAATTCAGACCAGAGGCATGATTTTCACACTATTGTCAAAAGTGTACTAGAGAATACTCTAGCATTCTATTTCGTATCCGGGTTCGGAGGTACTGGTAAAACATATCTTTGGAACACAATTGTTTCATATGTAAGATCTCGAAAAAAAATTGCTCTAACTATAGCTTCATCAGGTATAGCATCACTACTACTACCAAATGGAAGAACAGCCCACTCTAGATTTAAAATTCCCTTAGACATAGATGACACCTCAATATGCGATATAAAACGAGGAACAATGCTTGCAGATTTGTTGATACAAACATCTCTTATAATTTGGGATGAAGCATTAATGACAAATAAGCAATGCTTTGAAGCACTCGATAGATCACTTCGAGACATACTTAGCCAATTAAAACAAGATGCCAAACTTCATCTATTTGGAGGAAAAGTGGTAGTACTAGGAGGTGATTTAAGACAAATACTACCAGTTATTGAAAATGGCACAAGATCACAAATTATCAATGCCTCAATCCTAGAATCATACCTATGGAAACATGTCCAAGTTTTAAAACTAACAGAAAACATGCGCCTAAAAAAGAAATGCATTATTGATGATGACTACATTGAAATGGAAGATTTCAACAAATGGGTACTAAATGTAGGTGATGGAAATTTACCAGCATCTAAACATGTTGGTGATACAGAAGCTACATGGATACGAGTACCACATGAATTGCTTGTATTTATCGATGGTCCAAAAATTCCTGCATTAGTAAATATAATATACCCTGATTTCATACACAACTTTTCTAACCCTGATTACTTAAAACAAAGGGCTATATTAACCCCAACAAATGAAATAGCTGATGAGATCAATGCTTATTTTCTATCCTTAGTACCAGGAGAAGCGAGAGAATACCTTAGTGCAGATTCAATTTCAAAATCATTTGATACATGTAATGATGCAAATATCCTATACCCTATTGAATATTTGAATACACTTAATCCCAACAACTATCCTCAACATAAATTGACTCTAAAAATAGGAGTCCCTGTTATTCTATTACGAAATCTAAACCAAAGCATTGGATTATGTAATGGTACACGATTAATAGTTACAAATCTTGGTGACAATGTTATTGAAGCTATTATTATAACAGGTTTGAATATTGGACATAAAGTTTATATACCCCGTATAAATCTTACAACTAGAGGTGCTCATTGGCCATTTATATTAAATCGTCAGTCAATTTCCTATTAAAGTTTGTTATGGAATGACTATTAATAAAAGCCAAGGTCAAACGTTGGCCAATGTTGGTATATACCTAAAAAAGCCTGTATTTACACATGATCAGTTATATGTAGCAGTTTCACGAGTCACTTCAAAAAATGGTCTAAAAATTCTTATTGAAAATGATGATGGGAGTTGTGAAGATGAAACACGTAATATAGTATATCATGAAATTTTCAAATATATTTAAATCTGGATTAACAATCTTGCATCCCTATTTTTCAGATGAACATCATGTTATTATCACAACTGCACACATCAAGTTTCAACTCAATAGTGCAAGTCGAATATCAAGAATGTGGGAATATCGAGGAACCACGGATGACGGTGATGTGAAACACTTAGATCTGATAATTGTTGATGAAAAGGTAAATACCTTAGTTCACATTCAAAATTTGAGCCTTTCTTCATTAAAGTACTAAATATGAAGCAATCTTTCTATGTTTCTAATAAAATTGTGCAGAACAATTCAATGTATGTCGAAATACCACCCGATGCAATTCCAGTGTTAAAACCATCTTTGCAAGAAGGCATGGTCATTATTTTGAAAAAGTTTTTGGTTGAAAATGCAAAGCCTTTATTCAAAGTTGTGGATGGTCCCTATATGATCAAGTTAAATAAAAGAACACAAATAAGTCAAGTACATCCAGAGCCTCCAAAATTTCCAAGATATGTCTACACGTTGACTCCAATTGCACAACTACTAGAGCATGTGAACAAAAAAGATAAGTTCCTAGGTAACATGTAATTACATTATCTTTATTGTACCTTTATTCATATTTTTCTCCATTCATAATATTAATGAAAACTTTTGTCTAATAATTTCATATGTGATTGGGCAAGTAGTTGCTGTATCAAATGCAAGCACTGGTTCGTAATTCATTTGGCAAACAACAGATGAAAAGAATTGTTGTGCTAAGAGATGAAAGGTAATGAACTCTAATTTTCTAAGAGTCTTTCTTTTTGTCTCTTAACCTTTTTTTCTACTTACCAATATTTTTCTTATTCATATCTATAGTGGTAATACCGTTCAAATGTCATTGTGGGGCTCTAGAGCATCTGAATTTAGTGGAGACATGGTCTTTGATGCTGGACAAAAGGACCAGTTATTATAATATTTGTTGGGACACTATTCAAAAGCTACAAAGGACCACCATTTCTAAGTGGAACCTCAGCTTGTCGTTGGTACATCAATGAGGATATACCGCATATTAATGAATTCTATGCAAGGTGAGAAAAATAATCCATTACCGTATTCAGTCAAGGTTATAATGAACAAAAGTTCATTATTTTGCTCCAAAATAAGACTGATGTTCCTTTGCTATCATGATTAATTATGATATCAATTCAATCCACAATTTTATTATATTTATTTATGGGTTACAAATTTAACTATTTTTTTTAATTTTTGGCAATATATAGACTTCCACTTGAAGTTGAACCTGTGGAGAAGATACAACTTGATAGTGACCAAAGCATTCCCAGTGAGGTCCCTCATAGAACTGTATTGGAGCTAAAGGATATCTGCCCTTTTGAACAAGCGGTTAAGTATATATTGTTTGTAACTATTTTCAATATCAAATTCTTTCAACTTTTTACATGCTTTAGCTCATGACAAATGGAAAATATTTTCAAGGTCAAAATTTTAAATGCACAATAACAATTACAAGAATAGCTCCAAACAGAACTTGGTTATATCCAACGATACAGAGCTTGTCGGGCAAGAACTCGATTGATTGGTTCAACTTACAAATGTAACAATAACAAATGCTCATGCACTCAAATGTATTACAGGTATGAATTTAATATTCTAAATTTTCTAAATATATTTTTAAAACAGAGATAATATCTGATTACATGCAAATATTATTATAGATACAAGCTTTGTCTCATGGGGAGTGACGGAACATATGACTTGAATTCATTCTTATCGACAATGTAGCACAACAACCGATTGGAAAACCTATTGAATTGCTTCAGAGCAAATATGGCATGTATGATACTCCGCTAGAAATATCCAATCTGGTTGGCCAAAAGTGCACTTTTGTTGTAAGGATTTTGTCACATCCCAAAATTTCACTTTTGGAATGTGAACCGCTTTCTAGCGAAATCCCTTATCTTTCCCTCGAAAATAAAACCAGCTTTATTTGAATTTATAGATTTATCAAGGATTTGTTTTATTTTGTGAAAGTGTTTATTTAACAAATGCATTTGAAAATGATTTAATGAACGAATATAATTGATTTTTGAAAATAATCTATTTTATGAAAATGACTTATGAAAATGCTTTGGATTTGTGAAAATGGCTCATTCAATAATTGCCTTTAATTTATGAGGAAAAAGCTTGACTTTACAAAATACATGTTATTTATGAAAAGAATTGATTTAATCATTATTATTTTTGTTTAATTTAATTTTTATTTAGTAACAGGGAGTTTTAATTCCAAAATACTTTAATTTGACAAACAAAATGGGTTTAATTATCTTCAATTAAATTCTTTTGGAAACCACTTATTTTTACCCTGTTTTGACTATTTTAAACTAAATATAAATTAGGTTATATTATTAAATAATAATGCGTGTCGCATTCATGTTGGATTAATTGCACTATGTGAAAAATGTGTTGCAAAAACTCGATTAGAAATCGTTTCGATGAGCATATAAAATAGGAAGGAAAAGAAAAAAAATAAAAGAAAAGAACACCCTCTCCGCCTCTTGGGCCAAAACCCGGCCAGCCCAACCCCCCTTCCCTCTCTCTCCCTAGCCCGCACCGCAGCCCGCCAGCCCGGCCCCACTTTGCAAGCCCAGCCCACGCCCGGGTCCTCCCGAAACCCTAGCAAGCACTCCGCCGCCGCCCGTACGCCGCCATCCTCGCCTCGGCGTGCGTGCTTGGCCGCCTAGGGCATCGCGCCTATAAAGGCGAGCCCGGGACCCGCGCTCCCCTTTCCCCCACTCTCGCCGCCGCGCCCGGCATCACCTCGCGCCGCCGCCGCCATTGCCACCGCCTCCCCATTCCCCGTGGACCACGCGTCCCTAGCCGCCTCGCGCGCGACACCGCGCCGAGCACCGCCTCCACGCACCGCCTCCAACCAAACCCGCGCGACGAAGAATGGCCGCCCGAGGAGCTCCAACGACACCGCCGGACGGTGCCGCCACCTCGTCGCCGTCGCGAGTCGCCTCCGGCCACCTCGCCCTCGCATGACGCATCCGGTGAGCTCGCCTCGACCTCCTCCCCATTTCCCCTCTCTCCCGCCCTGAACCGGCCACCGGAGCGCCCCCGCGGCCAACTCCGGCGAGCCTCCATGGCGACGCCGCCGTGCTGCACTTCACCGGCCACCACCGTCACCCGCGCCTCACCGCTAGCCGCCCGATCGGACTTGGACGGCCGGGATTAGATCCCGGTGCATCGGTATGGGTCCGGTCCATGATGGACCCATCGGACCGTGCCTCTGCGCCGGTCTACATGGCCCGTGAGCCTAGTCCATGGTTTTAGGATTTTTTTAAATTGTTTAATCCTGGTAAATTGATAGTTTTACGGGTAGGCCCCGACGTTTAGTTTAATATCGATTAGGTCCTTACCTTTTTACATAAGTCGCCCTTAGTTTAATGTTATTTCTATTTTAGCCCCTACCGCGTGTTTAGATGGTAGTTTTTCAGCTTAGCCCCTGTATTTTATAGATTTTACGCATTCATGTTTCTATGTCTAGGTAATTTTACACGTTAGCCCTCTAGGTCTATAGTTAATTACGAATAGGCCCTTTATTTCATAAAAGAAGCCCTAAGCTTTGTTTTAATTCTGTTTTAACCCTAGTCTTTTGCAGTAAACTTTATATTTAAATTGTAAATTAATTTTAAACCCCTAAACTGTTTTGTAGTAATGTTTTGGCCATAGGACCTTTTTACATAAACACCCTCGGCCTTTTTGGAAATTACGTTTTAGCCCCTATTTACTCAAATAACACTATATCCCGTACTTTTACAAAAACAACCCTAGTGTTTAATAAAATTAAATTTTTTCCTTATCCTTTTGACACTTTAGCCCCTAAACTCTTCCATATTTACAAAATAACCCCTACCTTAGTCTGTTTTCATGTTTTAGCCCCTAAAACCTCAAACCTTCGTAACTTTTCGCTCACAGCTCCGATTAAGGCGATTCTTGCGCTCACGGAATCGTAGCGACGCGTACTTCCTTTTAGTAATGCTTTTATAGTCTTTTTGTATGGTGTAATGTTCTGTTTATTAGTTATTTCTGTGTTTATTTGCATGCTCGATTGACGCGACATAATTAGAAGACGATCGAAGCACGGGATTCGAAGAGCAAGAATCGAAGATATAATCGGGAGCAAAGAGAGAAAGAGGCAAGTGTCCTTGACGCATCTTGCACCTATTTCCTTTTCTATCTGCACATGCTTGCATTTGCTTGTGATAAATATGAATCCTATGTGTCATGTCTTGTTCCATACTTATCCTTGTCGCCTGGGTGGTATTAGTTGTAGATTTGGGTAGATCATGCTTAGTTGCTTTAATTGGGTTTAAGACATGCTAAATGTTAATCTTGTTAATGATCCAGTTGAACATAATGATCATGGTTGCTTGTTTATATTTCTGAACATTGATTTTGGTGACGGGTGGAGGAACTATGTCCGGGGTGTACCGGTAGTTCCATGGAATGCTATCACCCGAATCATAAGGACCGGTTCGTGGAGCGATCATCCATGTTAAACCGTACAACCACGAGCCAAGTATGGGCGCGGCTTGGCGTAGTATGCGGTCGAGACCGGTCGAGTACGCGTGAAGGAGAGGGGGCTATGGTCGGTGTTATACCGGTAGTCCCGGGGGAGGTGTGGTGAAGAGATAAGGTCTCGGAACCATCCGGCTCAAGGAAGGAAGCTACCCGATGACGGGTTTACACGTCGGGTGAGTGGAAATCCTAGTGGGCGCGTACAAAGCTGGAGGAACCCGTGAACCGCCATGGAAGTGATCTCCGGCCGCACACCAAAGGTAGTGTGCAAGTGCTTGGCCGGCACGGGCATAATGGAGGTTTTTAGTCCACCCGGCAACGAGGGATGGAATCACTTTCTCGTGGTGAATTGTGTACAACCTCTGCAGAGTGAAAACTGTCATGACAGTCGTGCTCACGGTCAAGAGCGACATGGACCCTCACGCGGATTAGAGGGATGGTAATGGTTTGGATGCATGGTTCTCGAGAAGGAGACATGCGTGGTTTGGATAATTGATGGATCTCTGAAGTCACATCACATAGTAAATAGCCTGCTTAATTAATGAACTAGACATAGGTGCTTCTATGCCTTAAACCCTGTGTTAGCCTTTTTTGATCGGCCAATCATGTCATACTTTCCCCCACTCATCGAGTACGTAATGTACTCATACGTTTGTTGCCTCTCTTTTTGCATCATGCCATAATTCAGAAGTGAAGGCTGAAGTTACATCATTCGAGGAGACGATGAAGTGGTGGTCTAGGCCTGCGGTCTTCCGGTCGACTTCCTATGAGAGTCGAAGGACGCCAACGCTTAGTTTAAATTCCGCCGCAATGTAATCTTTTACTTTAGACCTACGGGTCCTTGATGTAAATATTTAATGAATTAATAAAGATATTGTTCTTTTATCACATAATTTGTCCTGTTTGCGTGAAAACTTGATCCCGGGCACGCATACGGATGAATCCGATTTCGGTTATTGAAATCGGGTGTGACAGATTTCAACAAGAGAGTCCGTCAGGAGTAAAAGAGATGATCCATCCTTTGAAGTTGTCAATATTACTCAACAATATGGCAGAGAGACAAGTATACCAAACATTCCAAATAATGAACCTTTCACTACTTCAAGTTCATCGATCCTATCTGCTCCAAGAGCTCCATTAATTCCTATCAGGTCAAAGATAATACAAGATGAGGTAACTTAAATATAATTTCATTTTCATTTTATTATAGCTAAGTTCACTAACTCTAATTTTTTATAAAATCATAGAATAATACTGTCATACCTCCATCACACCTTCACAACGAAAGCGATCCAATGGACGTTGAACAAACTGGGTATGTTTTCCTTCATTGCAACAATTATTTCTAAGCTTCAGATAAGCTGAAATAAATATGTTCACTTCATATTAAAAAAAATGCAGGAATGTCAATCAGGAAACCTTAACTGGGAGCAAAAGACCATACATGGATATATTACCACACTCACAGGTACTACATAACTGATAGGGTTTCTATTTTCTTCTGATTCAAATAATATTTTATTAATTTCTCTATTTCATTGAACTAGCAGTGTGGTACCAGTGGTGACCAAGATGGTCTGGACAATAAGAATCAGATGCATTCCAAGAAAGGAAGGCTGTAAGGTAGGGAAAAAATAGTTCTACATAATTCATGTATATAATGGTACATAAATTAAATAAAAATAAATAATCCCTTGCATTATCTATTCCATTTTTGTCACAGGTCAAACAAGAACAGAATCATCATTTGTGGTCTACATGTTGGCAGCTGTTTTTTGGAGGCGAGAAACAAGATAACTTCGTACTGCTTTTGCAAGAAATATATAAATTACTTAATATTTAGCATCTACATATAATATGACATATTCGCAAAGACTACGGTAATTGAAGCTTTTGCTATATGCATGCTCTTGTAGTAGGCATGTATCTACTGCCAATGACTTATTTTTCTACAACAGATTTGAAGGAACTCTTTTAAACTACAAAAGAGTTCCAATAAAATCTGTTCCCAAATGCTATGTAAGTAAAGGCAACAGCTAAGCTCAAGTGGCTTTTGGTCTCTATGTACAAAATCGGCAGGATGGACTATTCTATACTTTCTATTTTGTTCTGTATCTATATAGTTAAAAATCTGTAAAGGATCGCGCTAGCTTCCTCAACATCATAAAATCTCAAAACATCATTGCTGAGGGTCATAACGCGCGGTTAATTGCCGCGCTATCTTTCTAGTGTATATATATAATAAATCATATATATGTGTGTGTGTGTGTGTAAAAAGACTAAACATAAATAGGCATTCTTATCATTTTGTTGCTTTATCCTCTATTTTGGTCACATATTACCAGTTTAGGATCATTTAGTACCCAATTATGTGCCATGTATACATAATTTAGGTGGTTAATTTTGTTTGTTGGTGCTAAAAATTTCCAATACCCATGGCCAAAATTCTAGACCCACCCCTGCTTGTGTGGATTGGTGATATTACAAGAAATCTACATAGCTCAGTTTGCAAAAAAGAAAAAATATATATAATCTATGCTTGTTTATTTGTTGTTGACAGTGTTATTAGGGATAATTCTTCTCACACCACTGATTAGGAGTGTCGTCCTCATAACACCACTACTAAAAGCGACATCTCAACTTCTCAAGAATACCATCAGTAAGGGCGTTTTTGGTAGGCCCAAACCAAGGACTGAATAAACACTTTTTTTTTTCTCACGATCTCCGAGTACTGCCGCAAACTCAAGGCCATGGCGGATGCCCTCGGTGCTTTGGGCGAGCCAGTCCGCGACCGCACTCTCGTGCTCTCAGCTCTCCGTCCTACGCGGACTCAACGAGCGCTTCAAATACATGGCTGCGATCCTCACCCGACAGAAGCCCTTCCCATCTTACGATGACGTGCGCAATGATTTTATATTTGTTGAAGAGATAAACATGGCCTCCTGACCAGGTTCTTGTAGTTAATAGCTGAAAGCGCCTAGGTATACGGCCCCCTCATCAATTTGACGGTCGTGGCCTTCTCTGAGCGCGACACGCCATTTGTTATCGCCGTGGCCTCCTCCGAAACAACGCGTAGTGGAGCGCTGCCGCTTCCTGTCCCTGCGTCCTCCTTTGCCTTCGCACCCTGCTTCCCGTCCCTGTGGCCTTCTTAGGCTTCGACCCAGCTACTAGCGTAGCCCGTTCACGACCATGTAAGCGCTGGCCCGCAGTTATCCGGCCCGGTTGGCGTAGGCCCGCGGAGATGCAAGGCGGTGGGAAGGGCGATTCCTCCGGCGCCTGGAGAGCCGACATTGGATGAGGTCGACCACCACTGGCCTCTGTCGTTCATCACCATTAGCTTCACCTGAAGAGAGCACAGCGGCCATACCGCAGGTTAGGCTTCGTCGCTGTCTCTATCCGGTGCATCAGTACTTTCCACTAGATTCTTGAACTACAATGTTGTCTTATGCTCTGCTTTGGAATCGTTGCAAGCAGACATCCATTACGGCGTGGGCTCCTTCCCCAACACCAGCGGCAGCCACATGGAGTACGAGTACCTACCCGTGGACGCAGAAGAGGAGTGCGCCCACACTCTCTTGCTTTAACAGTTTTGATTCCGCTGTCCCTCACCATTTGATTAACAAATCATTCCCGAGGTATCATTAGCAGGGGAAAGTACATAGTTTTAAAACTGATATGATAAGTACGCTCCCATACAACTTAAAATACTCTTGATGCATGGCTCCAAAGATGATCTCAAGTATGCCTGTATTCAAGATCACATCACGCTAATTACCTATGCAGTACCGCACCAAGTAGGCAAGTCCTACCTCAGACTCAACCAAGTATTAAAGAGCAGATCATTTTGTTCATGCGTCCTCCGTCCCTACATTACCACCTCAGACTCAACCAAATAAATCAGGATTAGCACACACCCAAGAATCTCGCTTAAAATCTTATTTCCTAAGCTGCAAAGACAAATCTTGCTTTTTATCACTGATGAATACATAAAAAAGAAAAGAACCATGTCCACACACTTTGAAGAGGATTAGGAATTGAAAACATCTTTTTACATTTGCAGTATACTGAAAAAGCATGTACATTCCATATAACTGTTTTCACATTTCTACTAATATATAAAAGATGCAACCCACTAAGAATCATTCAATGCTATTTCTCTAGCTCCACATTGCGCCACATCATCTCCAACCCATTAAGAGTCATTCAATGTTACTTCTCTAGCTCCATGTTGCACCACATCATCTCAAATAATTTTAACAATTAGATAAAGATTGAATGTTGGCGATTAAGAGCTATTTTTGAACTTTTCAAATCTCTAACATGTCATCTAGAAAGTTAGCACTCCCGATTATCATCTCCGACAATCTATCCATCCATGCATCAATATCCTCATGTCACTTTATGTTATCCGGCCACTATAAATTAAGATAGAGAAACTACTGTCTTCAAATATCTCCATTACTACTCCATCTTTTGTTTCTATATCTTTTTCGTTTCTATTTACTTTCTTTTCTAGGTGTTTGTGAAATATTTTTTCTTCATATTATATAATGTGTCGCGGCAACGCGCGGGTATCATCTAGTTTTCTTGTATTCCTCCAACCAAGCTATTATTTCAACTGTTTGCACCCTCTAGCAGTACCATGTTATTTATAATAAAGTAGGGGCCCACAAATCCATTAGGTCCCTTCTTAACACATTTACACACATTTACAGATCCAGTAGTGCCCTCACACACATCAGTCGTCCAAAATTCCAAGCCTAAAAAACAGACTAAATTGTACCTGTCACTTTTTCAATTGCATGCCTAGGTCGTCCACTGAGGCCAAGATGTCGTTCAAGGCAGTGCTCGTATACATACCCTCCTCATTGGGCCTCACCATTCTTGTGGCTGCTCGTGGAGCCCATAGTTCTTACAGAAGGTGCTGGACTGGAAACCAGATCATTCTGCAATACAATGGCCCTCCTAGATTCCAGACCGCAAAGACCATCTCACCATCCTTCTGCTTCATGTCCTCCAGGGACATAAGCACATTAAAAGAACACATACACCATGCAGTAAATAGTATTTCATCACTAGGTCACCCCAGACTGTTCATTGTCCTGCTGCAAGAACATCATTAAGAAGAAGAGTCTTTTGCTACCCGGCTGAATATAACCGTGAACAGCCAGCCTTTTGGATCAGTTTGTGATCCTTCACTCAACAAGCACTTTACCTTTGATCAAGCAAAAAGGTGAGGAGCAATGAAGACCTCCAGGAAGAAACAACGCGACCATGTCGTACAAACAACACGAAGCAAAGTTCCTACGACAGCGAACGCAGATTTAGCCTGCTTAAAAAACTCATATGTAACGGTACTGTAATGACCAGACCATTTCTATGTATCCGTGTTATTCATTAACACTGTGTTCCATCAATCCACGCCTAAAAATTGCATTCACCATTATCCCCGAACTGGCGCGACGGAGCGCGCCTCCTTGCCTAGTAGTACATAGCTGAAGGCGCGTAGGATTCCATCCCCCTCAGCAATCTGGCCTCCGTGGCCTTCTCCGAGGGCGACACACCGGTTTTTTTAGTCGTGGCCTCCTCCCTAACAGACATGTTGTCCGCTGTCGCGCGCGTGCCTCGCTTCGCGTCCTCTGCGGCCTCCCTTCGCTTTGGCCACTCCACTGGCCTAGCCCGACGCAGGCCGTCCAATCGCCGAATGCTCCTTCCTCCTTGCGGATCCAGCCCGACGACGTCGGATTGGACGCCAAGGCGGCGGCGTGTGGGGGCAAGAGGAGGGGAGTGCCGACACACGAATGGGGTGAGGGATAGGGAGGGGGAGGGGTGGCGGTGCGCACCTAGGGGAGAGAGGGAGGAGGCGGCGTCGCCGCCGAGCCGAGAAGAGGGGGCGCCACCATCGTGTGCATCGAGGGAGAGGAAGGGCTAGCGCTGCCGAAGAGATGGAGGCGGGAGAGGGAGGGCGCTGCTGCCTGGGTGAGATAGGGGCGCCGTGCGGTGGGCGGGAAGGGCTGGATGGCATGGTGGCCTCCTCCATGGCAACACGAGGAAAGAGTCCTGGGAAGATGGCCAACATAGTTGGGATAAGATCGATATTCTGCCACCATTTTGCAGAAAACTCCTTTCATCATTTCATAATTGCACGATGGACATATGCTGCTAGCTGCTTTTTGCAAAAATGAATTCCTCAAATTCCCATATTTAGGATTTGTCTCTGAATGGTAATATTATTTATGCCCCGGACTTTTCTTGGATTTTGGTGGACGCAGCAGAGCGCGTTTTCTTATCTAGTAGTTAATAGCTGAAAGCGCGTAGGAATATGATCCCTCGTGAATCTGGCCGACGTGGTCTTCTGCGGCTGCGACACGACGTTTTTTTCGTCGTGGCGTCCCCCGAGGGAACACGTCGTTGTTCCGAGAGGCTGCCGCATGCATGGGCCTCTTTTAGTTTCGGCCCACCTGCTGGCGTAGCCCGTTCGCGAGCGTGAAAGGGCTGGCCTCTACTTGCCCGGCCCGCTTGGCCTCGCCTACCATGGAAGACGGTGGTAAGGATGGCCCGATTCCAGGTATCAAAATAGGCCGGTCCATATGAATGAATGCAACGCAGTGTTCCTTTTCTTTCCTTAATGACAACAACACGGTAAATTCCCTAAAAAACAACACGATGGAGGATCGTCGAATGGGCGAAACGAAAGAGCTCCTGAACTCACGCTGTTCCGGGACTGGCGCCACGGAGTGCGCCCTCTTCTCTAGTTGTTACTACACCACGTGCCTCTGCTCCTCACGCTAGCTCGACAAGCGTTGTTCCACCGATCGGTGGCGGCGGCACCCCAAGCGCTCCTGGTACTGGTGTCGGCTCCTCCTCTTCCAATAGGCCCAGGAAGAACAAGAAGAAAGGTCGCGGCAACGGACAAACTTGGCCATCTGTATACGACCCAACCCATGGACGGGAACAATATACATGTGGCCTCGGTCCTCTGCTCCTGGCCCAAGGCCGGCCTCCCTCCATGCATCCACGCGCGCCGGTCCAACAACAAGCCTTCATGGCCGGGCAAGTGGGCGGATTTGGTGGGCCTGCAGTGCCGTATTTACCAGACCTGCCGCCTCCACCGTTGTGGCCTCCTTCTCCACCGGCCCAGTATGCGCCTCCACTCCGCCACAGATGTTGCTGCCTCCCGGTGCGGTATGGGACCAGAACGTTCTCGCCAACAACTACAGCACCATGACGCTGCAACCTCCGACGACTACCAACTGGTATATGGACTCCGGGGACTCTTCACATATGACATCGAATTCCCACCTCACCTATCCTTCATTTTCTACTCCTTGCAATACTATAGTCGGTGACGGGTCCCTTTTACCTATTAGTTTTACCGGTCATGCACATTAATTTACCCAGCCACTTCCCATGGGCCTATGCGCCTTAATGATGTTTTAGTTTCTCCAAATATCATAAACAATCTAATGTTTCCATCGTTTTACCACTCATAATTTTTGTTCTATCGAATTTGACCCTTATGGTCTTTCTGCGAAGGACCTCCAAACCCAAGAAAGTGATCGTCAGGTGCAATAGCTCTGCATCGCTCTACCCTGTTTATGTGATGTCGGCACCTTCGCCACCACACGTGCTCTTCGCCGACGCCTAATCTGCTACAATTTGGCATCGTCGTCTTGGTTACCTCGGTCACGAGCATGGTTTAATTTACCGCTCGGTTACCACGGTTACCGCAGTTACCGAGCCGGTCCGGTAACAGCGGACGGCCGGTTACTGGTCATTTAAAATTTGAATATTTGGATTTTTGAAAAAAATTAATATAGAAATTCGTAAAAAAACTAGACGTCATATGATGATTTTTGGTGAAATAATGTTACAAAATTCACAAATTTTCTGTTGTGCTTGGTGGTAAACCGCACTTATCGAGCGGTAAACCACATTTATCGCTCGGTAACCGCTAGATAAACCGTTTTTGGTTCAAATAAGTTCAAATTTGTCATCTATGCGGTTTTCCGAACAGTTACGCGTAACGCGGTTACCACGATCTCGTGGCTGGGCGGTAGCAGCGGTATGATCGGTAAGTTAAACCATAGTCACGAGGCCCTCGATGAGCTAGTTGCTAGTTTTGCTATTTCGTGTAATAAAATTGAACATGAGCCTTTGTGTTATGCATGTCACTTAGATCATCATATTCGTTTGTCTTTTTCATCTTCTAGCTCCGGAGCATCACGGAACTTTGATTTTAATACATTATGATTTGTGGACATCTCCTATTCTTAGCGTTTTTGGTTACAAATATTACCACGTTGTTCTAGATTATTATTCCTATTTTGTGTGGTCGTTTCCCCTTAAGCACTCGGACACATTTCTCACTCTTTCCAATTTTTCCTCTTTTGTCTCCACTCGGTTTGGTTGCACTTGTTATGTTGGGAAGGAGATCACCACCTTATACTAATGGGCCAATCGGGAGGAAAGAAGTTTAAGATGGAGTGGATAAGGAGGCGCCTAGCCTACCTAGAGGCCCAACGAGATCACTTGGAGGAAAGCACTTGACCTATTCAGGGCCCAATAAGGCTATGTAGAAGGAATCCAACCCACTTAGTAGCCATGTGGTATGTGTGCAAATGACCAAAATGTCCTTTTATAGGCATAGGAAGGGCATGGGCATAAGTGTAATTTGGGTTGATGGTGACCACTAGTAAGCTCTGGGCGTTCGATTCTACCCGAAGTTTCGGTTCGGTTTTTTCGGTTTTTTAAAACTTCGATTCTTGATAATTAATATCCAAAGTAGGTACTATTTTCTCGGGTATCCGAAAACTTTGGATACGTAAAATTCAGTTCGGTTCTCGGTTATACCCGAACTACCCAAACTTTCACTGTCACACAAGATTATTTATCAAATTAGAACCATTCAGAAGTAGACTTAATAGACACAAATAAAAATAAATAGTTCAAAAATGGATGGCAGCATGGTGGGCAGTGATCGACAGATGTTTTTTTTATGGAAACGGGGGAGAGCATCCCCACCTTGTGTATTGATTTACCAGCTGACCTCGGGTAGACCCGTGGACATTTGGATGGCGCCGGGCGCCAAGTTTGAGTGATACGACAGCAGTTTTGGGGGAGGTTTAGATTACATTTGCAGACGCATGCACCAAGTTTCAGTGATGTGGCGGTCTTGCGGTGGAAGGCGGCAGGTCCAAAGGCATCCTTCTTCGCGGCGAGGCTAGCATCGAGCGCGGAAGTGAAGGTTCTTGTCCGCGGAAGACGATCTCGTTGCGGTGCTTCCACATTTGCTACAGGCAAAGGATGATGAAGGTGTGGAAGTGGGCAGCTGGGATAAGTTGCGGGCGTTGGGTGAGCCAGATCCTTGTCGCCGGGGGCATGTCCCGAGCGTCGAGGCCGATCGCCGTCCGAAGCCGGCGACGAAGGGGCAGTCCCCGAAGATATGGTCTGTTGTTTCGATCGCGCCATGGCACAGGTCGCATGTTGCATCCGAGAGGATGTGCTTGGTGTGGAGGTTCGCCTTGCACTGGATGCGCTCTTGCACCGAAGCCAGGCAAAGAACTGTACCCGCGGGGGAGCACGGTTCCGCCAAACAAATTCATAGAAGTCACATGGAGAGTCTGGAGCGGTGGCCAGCTTGTAGATCGGGGAGGCTTTGAGATCGTGATTGGCCCCCTCGAGGGGGCTGAGCGGCTGTCAGGTAGGTCATTGAGGGTGACCTCCGCCATGAGTTCCTGAAGGGCCTGGAGTTCGTTGGCAGCGGCGGTTGTGAGGCGCGGCACGAGGTAGTGCTCAATGCCGCACGTCACTGGTCTGTGAGAGCGGAGCACCGTCAAGCCAGGTATCCTCCCAGAAGTGTGTGGCGCGGCCGTTCCCCAGTTGAACTGTGGTGATGCGGCGGTAAGTGGGCAGCAGGGCCCGGAGCGCGTTCCAGTGCGCTCCATGGACGTCGCCCTGCAGGGTGGCGAGGCACACGTGGTCCCGTGCCCAGGTAGCCTACGAGGAGCCGTCTGGGTGGTGGAGCCGGTGAAGTAGCTTGAGGAGGAGACACTGGTTTTGTGTATCGACAGATGGTGAAACTGCAGTGCATCATCGCGTGATTAGCAAATGCATTTTTTTATGTGGCCTACGGTGCTTTTTCCTCTCCCGATGGACATAAGCGGGCAGGGGAGGCAAGCACAGCAAGCCAGGTAAGTAAAGAACGTAACATGGGCTGTTAGCCCACTAAATTACATATACTCACATACGTGCTGATTACCTCACGTAATGTTCGGTTCATCGGGTAACCGAGTGTCAGAACCGAAGCCGGGAAAAAAATTCGGTTAGCCGAGATTGGTACCCGAACTAATACCCAATATATAAAGTTTCGGTTTTTTCAGTCCCGGTTTCGATTTTTTCGATTTCGGTGTTTGGATCTTGGTTTTTATGTCCAGGCCTAACCATTAGGGTTGAGAGAGTATGTGTCTATAAATACTCTCTCAACCCATTACATCAACTGATTGGATTCCCTTGTAATGCCACAGTAATACAATATATGACCGTCTTTGTAGGGACTCCTTCGTAAGGTCCCCTTGTCATTCCATACTTGTTCCTTTCCAGCAGGTCTAGTCTAAGGCCCTTCTAGTTCCGCAGCCCATATACTATCCTCTTCGGAACGCCCTTAGACTGGTCCATATTTTGTTGGTTATGCGCTTAGCTACTACAACACGGCAAAAGTGTTCAGTGCGACAATCAACGTGAATTTGATAATTCCACCTATCACACCTTCTTCCTCACTCATGGTGTCACCTTGCACATGTCGTGCCCCCACACATCTCAACAAAATGGAAAAGCCAAACGCATCCTTAGGACAACCAACAATTCAATGCGCTCTCTTTTCTTTCAAGCTAGGGTCCCCTTTCTTATTGGGTAGAAGCTTTACACACCGCGACTCATGGTCTCAACCATCGCCCTACCAAAATCCTCCATTTTTTGACACCTTACGAGGCCCTCCATGGTGACATCCCATCCTATAACCATCTTAGAGTTTTTGATTGCAAATGCTATCCCAATCTCTCTGCCACAGCCCCTCATAAGCTTTCACCCCGCTCTACTCTTTGTGTTTTTCTCGACTATTCGACCACCATAAAGGGTATCGTTGTATTGACTTAGCCTCAAATCGTATTATTATTTCACGCCATGTCGTGTTTGATGAGTCCTCTTTTCCTTTTTCTCAAATGTCTCATCCACCACCTTCATCTGATTTTGAATTTCTCTTAGAGTTTGATTATTTTATTGCCCTTATTGGTCCGTGTACTTCTGGTCATTTTGGTGCAAGTACGACGAGTTGATGGATTGTGTCGAGGTGCCCTCGCTGCCCGTATTGATTTTTCATCGTCACGGGTAGTTGCTAGCGGGGGGGGGGGGTCTAGTCCTTGAAGTTGATGGCCCAACCGCCTCTCGATTCCTCTATGGGTCAAGCCGATGCCGAAGGGGCCTGTCTACCACACAAAATCAGCCTAGCACGCCCAGCCAGCCCGGTCTAGTTGCTTCACCCGCTAATGGGCCAGCTTGACCTCGTGGCCCGGGAACCACGTGATCATGGGCATGTGCATGTCGTGGCCCAACCACCGGTAGCCCAATAAGCGAGGCTTGTGGCCTCTAGACCGACCCATGCCCCGATGAACCGGTAGGCTCGCGTCCTCTCGTAGCCCCTACCGGCGAATCACGTCCGGGCACGCCGCCGATCGTTGTGCTCGCATCTACGGGCGTTCGACCTACTACACCGATGGCTTCCTCTACACGTGCATCGTTAGTGGTTCATATAACCCCGATGACCAATGCTCGTACTATGGCCACGCGAGGGAAACATGGATACCGTCAACCCAAGGAGTCGCTTAACCTCCATGCCGCAACAATTTTGCCTCTACTGAAAACGTATCGAGGTGCTCTCGGCAATCCCAATTGGCGTGAGGCTATGATTGAGGAATTTTCTGCACTACGGACCAACAACACTTGGGATCTTGTGCCATGACCCTCGATCTCGCGCTAACGTGGTCACGAGTAAATGGATTTATCGTCACAAGTTTCTTCCCACCGGTGCTCTTGATCGTTACAAGGCTCGTTGGGTCCTTCGTGGTTTTACACAACATCCCGGGATTGACTATGGTGTGACCTTCATGGTTTTACACAACATCCGGGATTGACTATGGTGTGACCTTCATCCAGTTGTGAAATCCGCTACTATACATATGGTATTATCAGTTGCTCTCACTTATGATTGGCCTATTCTCAGCTTGATGTTAAGAATGCTTTTCTCCATGACACTCTTTCCGAGACTGTTTATTGTGAGCAACCCTCTGGTTTTGTGGATTCATCTCGACCAACCATGTATGTCGTCTCAACAAATTTTTGTATGGTTTGAAGCAGGCTCCACGTGCTTAGTATAGTTGTTTTGGCTCATTCATCACATCACTCGGTTTTGTTGGTGCACGGTCCGGCACATCATTATTTGTTTACTATTACGGTGTTGATATTGTCTCCTTCTTTATGTTCATGATATCGTGCTCACTGCATCCTCTACTGTTTTACTTCAGTGTGTTATAGAAGCACTACAACATGAATTTGCTATGAAGGATCTTGATTCATTACATCATTTTCTTGGGGTATCCGTGACTCCACGTGAAGGTGGGCTATTTTTGTCTTAACATCAATATATGTCAGATATTCTTGAGCGTGCTAGTATGTCTGATTGCAAGTCTTGCTCTACACCAGTTGATACTAGTGCCAAGCTTTCTTCATATGGTGTTCCTTTTGCTGATGCTACACATTATCGAGGACTTGCGGGTGTCCTCCACTATCTTACTTTTACACGACCGGATATTGCCTATGTCGTTCAATAGGTCTGTTGGTTTATGCATGACCTTCAAGAGCCTCATTTAGCCTTGATTAAGCGTATTCTTCGTTATCTTAAAGGTACGCTTCATCATGATATTCAGTTACATCGTTCCACTGTCCACATTTGGTAGCATACTCTGATGCAGATTGGGCTGGATGCCCGGATACTCAGCGCTCCACTTCCAGTTATGGTGTGTTTCTTGGTGACAACCTTCTGTCATGGTCTTCCAAATGTCAGAATATTGTTTCATGCTCGAGTGCTGAGCCCAGATATCGGGTTGTTGCTAATGTCGTTGCACAAACTTCTTGGTT
Source organism: Chloris gayana (assembly GCA_031894775.1). NCBI lineage: Eukaryota > Viridiplantae > Streptophyta > Magnoliopsida > Poales > Poaceae > Chloris > Chloris gayana. The sequence continues at coordinate 50,849 of JAUNZO010003582.1, read as the reverse complement.
GCGTCAACTCCTGGAGGAACTCCACCAACCGCTATACCCTTATCTATTGTGACAATATCAGTGCAGTTTACCTCTCTACCAATTCGGTGCAACATCAGTGCACTAAGCATATTGAGATCGATCTGCATTTTGTTCGGGATAAAGTTGCCGCTGGAGCCGTCCACGTTCTTCATGTGCCTACATCCTCCCAGTATGCTGATATTTTTACTGAAGGACTGCCATCCTCGCTATTTGTTGAGTTTCAGTACAGTTTGAATGTTCGTTCTACTGTCGTTCCAACTGTGGGGGCGTGTTAGCAATTGGAGATACTAGACTAGGCGGCTTACTTCGTTGCTCTGATCAAGTCTTTTTTATGAGGGAAACTTTTAACTTTGAGCTTTTTTTTTGTAAAAATGTAAAGAGATAAAAAACTTTGAACAATTACATATTTGATGAGGGCTTTTATGCAAAAGGTTTTTTCCAATCGTGTTCCTCCCCTCTCGGTGACTGATTTTAGGGAGAGGCGGTCATGAAGGTATGAGGTCGATGGTGGGCCCACTACAGCGACACGCGAGGCAATCTTCCATTTTTCTATAAAAAAAGTCTCTCAATGTTGAAGTTAGCCTAACTGCCTAAGACTATCCTCACTCGTGATACTTTATTTTCATCCTCTAAAAGGAATATTATGTCCTAGTCAGCAAGATTCTCTTCTCTATATTCGGTTCATTGCACCTGTTCATACTCTATATTCATCCTCTATATCAACTAACTAATATTTTATTCAACTATCTCCAACTACCATCTCCTTTCATCTTCTTTCATATCTTCTTTTATTTCTATTCTATTTTTTAATAATAGTTTAGCAATCAATATTTTTAATTAAATAATATTTTTCTCTTTTTTCTCTTTTTCCTTTTTGCTTTTTTCTCCCTTTTTCTCTCCTTTTCCTCCCCTTTTCTCTTCCTCTCCTCTCCCTCTCCTTTTCTCCCCGTCCCTCCCAGCGCACGGCGCTCAACACCGCCGACCCCGCCGCCGGATTCTCCCCCGCCCGCCGCTCGGTCCCGCCCATCCGTCTCGCGAGCCTCACGCGCACCGACGCCGGTCCCGCCCGCCGCCATCCAGCCTCCCCCCCCCCCGCCATCTCCTCGCCCGCCGCCGCGCACATCTCCCGCGCGCCGCCGCCGACACGGCCCGCGTGGACAACGACGGATCCGGCGGAACGGGATGGCGGCAGGGCGGCGTGGAGGAGGGGCCACGCCGTCGGGACCCGCCTCGACCGCACCGCATCGGGCCGGGATCTGCCCCCATCTCTTTCCGCGCACACCACCGCCACCGCCGGGCTTCGCCTCCCGCGGCCACGGCCCGGCCGGATCCGCGCCGCCGTTGGGGCCCGCTCTCTCCGGCGCGCGAGGTGGCGAGCCGGCGGATCCGTGTCGCATCCACGCCGAGCCCGCCTTCTCCGGCCGTATCCGCGCCGGATCCGAGCCGGGCCCGCCTCTCGGCCGCCGGCGGCGGCGGCTCCTCGGCGGCCTCTCCCTCTCCTCTCTCTCCGCTTCGACGGCGCGGGCTCGACGGCGGCCATCCCTTCCTCCTCCCTCCATGCGCCGACCGCCGCGGCCCTCTCGTTCTCCTCTCCCCCTGCTCGCGGGTAGTTGGGAAGGCGCGCACGCGTGTGGGCCCGCGCCACGTCCGCGCGTGGCGTTCGCACGCTACGCCCGCCGGATTTGGCGTGCGGGAGCCCGTCCGCTTCCGAAGCGGACGACTCCCAATACGCCGATGCAGCCATTTTTTCGCTAAATCGATGCGAAGGAAGGTGTACCGGTTCCGGTGCGGGTAGTCTAAGGGAGTAAATTTCAACCCATGGTTCTTAAATACTGTCCGAGAAATCAATGAGGACTTTGTGTGTTATTGACTTCGCTCTATAAATCGTAAATCTACACTATTACAATAACCCTCTACGATTACGGGCTAAAAATGGGCATAGTGACGGAATCGATGTACCGCCACTCGTGCCAATGTCACAACGAGAAGAAAAAAATAGTAGTGGAAATAAAACCACACCTAAATGCGAGCTTAGTGGCGGACGGATGTCCGCTACTACGGGGTCAAATGCTCGCTATTAGATTTTATACATAAAAAATAAAAAAATTGATCCTCGTCGGACCCGGACACCGATGATCGGATCCAGGCGCCACCGGCCGGATCCTACCGCTGCTTCCCGGATCCGGCGGAGCTGGGCTAGATCCGACCGTAGAGGAACCGGCGGGAGCGACACCGGCGAGGGCGCGAGCGGGATGTGCTCGGCCGGACACACACAAACACACATAGAGAGAGAGAGAGGGGGAGAGGGAGAGGGAGAGAGAGAGAGAGAGGAGGAGGAGGGAGATGGCGGCTGGCACTGGGAGAGATCGCTAGGGTGGTGAGGGTTAGGGTTTGGGGTCCCTTTTACATAATTAGTGGGCTGGGCCGTAATTTAGTAGCGGAGTTAATATGTCCGCTTCTATTTTTAAAAATAGCAACGGACTAGGCTGAAATAGTAGCGAACGTGTCGTTGTCCGCCATTATTTTCTTCGTGTAGTAGCGGACCTTGCTTTCGCCTTAAAATAATGATGATTTTTTTTAAATGTCCATCAATAACAAAAAAAAATACATCCGCCACCATAGAGCATTATTACAGTAATGCTAGAACGCAGTATTACCAACTCAAGCTTCTTCTACATATGGACGGTATCGGGTATCCTGTATTCCATCATGGTGTCTCCGGCAAGACAAAAAGGGAAAGCAAAACAAAAGACTGCAATGAAGAATGAACCCGTCCACGTCACCAAAATGGCGCGTTTAGGAGAGGAAATCCGGCGCTGATGTCTGGGGTTTGGAACGGCGACCCGCGAAAGGCGAAACCCGGAAATTGTATTAAAATAAAAACTGATGGCTATCAAAAAAAAAAAAAACTGATGCGCGGGAGATCCGCTGCCGTTCCCGCGGCCCAACTCCGTGTCTCACTAGTACTGAGTCCTACCCACTAACTATTTCTCACAGCAAGTAGGCCTGCAACTGACCGGACCCACTTGTCTGTGAGATGTGGTTGGTCTAGGTTCCGTGAAAAGAGTGGAAGCGTTTTTGCGGCACGCTCCGGACGCGCCTCACGGATTTGAACCCCGGACAATAAAACGCCCTCGACGTAAAAACTAAAAGCACCAGACAGAATACCCACCAACCACTGAGGTGCGTGACACAGAATTTTTGTGGCCCACCGTTCAGCAGTAGTGAGTAAATACGTACACTGTGGACGAGCAGGACCGACAGCTGGATCGGACGCGTGTCGCTGTAGTGGGCCCACGCGTACGGTGCGGGTGGTTTGCTTCTCGGCTCGGCTCAGTGGAGATCCTGGCTGAGCGCTATCCTCGGCTTGGCTGCGTGGCACGGGAGAGGCATGTGAGATGGGTCCACGGACGGGATCACACCACTTGCAAGATCTGCGCAGGGCCCTTCTTTATTTAATTCCTGCCCTCTCCTGCATATATCTTCCCATTGTTTGTTAAATTAAGGCCCACTTGCAGCGTGTAGCTGCCACTTTTCTTTTCTTTTTTATGAGTATTCTTTTCTAGTCTCCTCCTTTTCTTTATGGCAAGAAAGTCCTCCGGTTCTAGATGCCATCATGGTTATTGGCTACTATAAAATACTTATAGCTAATAAGTTTCTTGACAATTGGAGTAGGGAATTTTCATTATTAGTTTTTAATGTATTAGAGGGCTTAAAATGCTAAACCATCTCATTGTAACTGCTACTCATGGTTTATTGAGATTGAATGTTCCGGAAGATGAAAACAAGATTAGTGTGAGATTTGGGTGCACTAACCTTCGGATTATTTCTATGCCACCTACTCCCTTTACTCTCAAAACATTTAATGTTTTACTTTCAACTAGGTTCATCAAAAAATGTTTTGAATGTGGACATAGCCGTTGTCTAGATTCATGAAAGATGCTATGAAAGCACGGACAATTATATAGAACTAGAATGATAAATAAATTAGAATGCAAAAGTAATTTTCGAACTTCAAAATTTAAACAGGCATGGAGGTTCCGAAAAAAAAGACGTTGGACGGGGCTGCAGATGGTACCAGGATCGCCTTGATATCCTTAGTAATTGTTCCTTTTCTAAAAGAAATAACAATTTATTTGATCATGAGCAGCACGTCACTGTTCACACCAGCATCTGATCCAGAACTCATATTCTCATCGGCTTTCACTGATCTGAGCCGTCAAAGCCTGAGCCGTCGAAAAAGCAAGATTAGCCGATATCGCGCGTTAAAGCCGACTCATCCGTTCCCTCCTCTCTCTGTGCAGTTGGAAAGCATTCAGTGCCCTCTTCTCTCTCTCTCTCTACACCGGACACTCTCTCTCCTCGGTCTTCATGCTTGGATCTTCCTCGCTGCATTTCCCACAGTGCGATCCGTCACATCCCTGCCCAATTCAGCACGAAAAGCGAGTTCTCGATCCGCAGAAGCGTCGGCCCGGATCGCTTCGTGGATCGATCCGATAGCCATTGCGGCTGGATCCGAGCAGGTGAGCCCAGAATTCACACTCTGCTTTCAACTCCGATGCGCATTTCTTGATCTTGTTCTGCGGAATTTTGATGGGATCGTTGGATTTTCTGGATCGGATTCTAAGCCAAGTGGTTAATTGCTGTTTTAGCTCCGGGAGAGCTAAAGGTGAAGCTTGTTTTCTCTTCAATTGTTTTATTTGCTGGGCTTGTGTTGTGATTTGGGGGGTTTCGTGCTGAATTGGACCGATGTACTTTGGATCGAGTTGTTAGATTACACGATCGAGTCCGGAATTTCACATCAAGCTTTTAAAAATCTGCTGGTTCTGAATAATTAATTGTACCAATCTGCCTGTGCTTAATTTCATTGTTTGGACATGAATGTTCTTTAATAAATTATATGCGCATTTCAAAATTTACACCTTCCGTGCCATTTCAGTCGTTTAGGTGGAAATCTACCACTAGATTATTAGATTGATTTGATTTCGTGGACCAGGTTGCTGTATCTTGAGCCTTTCATCATCGTACTAACGCCGTACTCAAATTCAATGCACTAAATTTTAAGATTGAATTTCAAATTAATTGCTTGTTGAATTCTAGCTTCACGTGCAAATTTTCTTAGAAATGCTTAGTAGAATTACGATCTTTTGCTATATCAGCACCATCTGTTTCCTTGATCTGCAACGTGATAATATTAGTTTTTTTTCTTACTGCGAAATTTAGCATGGGTTGTAGTTGAATTCATATTTTAATTGACTTACACGACTCATCCTTTTGCATTGGTAATTGCATTTGACAGATCGTAGATGCGATCTGGTAGCTTCCAAAGTAGAAATGCATTAAACAACAGCAGACATCAATTGGGGAAAATGCACTGCACATGATACTGTGACACTGTTCTGAGTCTTCTGACCGGCTCTTAATTGTTTCAAATGCCTGAAATCTTCATCACTCACTTTCAAAGCAATTTTTCTGAAGATCTAAACTGGCACAAGTCATCCCCATCTTTATATTCTTGTGGCCTCTATAACTTTTAATTTAGGATTCAAGATTATTGTGTGGAAAATAGTTACCGTGCAATTTTTTTTCCAAAAACATGTTTTTAAATTTTAGCCACGATATGCTATTACAAAGATATTTGTTGCACCACGGCTGTGTGCATTCAAAGTTAGTTTTGTGGATGCATCTTGTACATATTCCTTAGACACATCACTTTCATAATTGCTAATCCAGATAGTAAAGCACATTTTCATAGCTAATGGTGGGGCCTGGTAAGTGTCTTCGCCGATTGAGCACCTTCATGGTTGGTGGTTAGGAGTCACCAATGCTCTCCAGCCTGTTCACAATGCTGTCAATGAGAGATTTAGTCCAATTTGTATCGCGTTGCATGGAGCCATCACATCATCTTGGTCGCTTTCAACGTGCAATTGTTGCACTTGCACCTTGAAAATTACTTTGCTTGGATTCGATATGAAATCACATATTTCAGGCTGAGAGATTTTTGTGGCGTCTATCTGATTCTTGCTGTCAGTCTGTCACAGTTTTAGGCTACTAGCAAAGCCTACCAATATATCAAATTTCAGATCCTTGATTCAGAATTTGGCTGTAAACCTTTGAACGTTGTTCTAGTTTTATTACTTTCTATGGACTGTTTCTTTTTTTTTTTGAGGAATTCTCTGGCTCTGGACTGATGGTGCTATTTATTGTTTTCTGTTGAGAGTCAGTCATATCTTGGTGATGTACGGAGTTGGTTTTGTATTCATTAAATTTGGTTCCACACCTTTTTCAGCAGGAGATCAGGCCGGAGAGGTAACCTGATGATGGGGACTCAAGTATGCCCTTCAAGGGTTATGTCACTTCCGTGGGATGAAAACGGTGATGAGGAGCACTCGGTGCTTCCCGGCATACCAAGGTTATTGTCACTGGGAACAACCGAACAAAGTCTGTGTTAGTCGGCCTGCAAGGTGTTGTGAAGAAGGCTGTTGGTCTTGGAGGCTGGCATTGGTTGGTAAGTATTCCTTTATATTATTTAATAATCCCACTTAAACTTTGTTTAGTTGCTGGTTCTCTGTTCTATATTGGGTGTCTAACAAGTGAAACAACAACACTAAACTCTCTTTACAAAGTAGTCAGGCAGTTTTGTACAGGTTAAGTGTTCATTTTAGATTTATTACTGTCATCATGTAAAGCAACCAAAGCTTGATGTTTTCTGCTTGCTTTAACACCATGAAACTTTTTTTTTTAAAAAAAACACCCTGAAAATCAAAGCAGGGATATAAGGACACACTGGAGCATATCTTTCAAATATAGTATTTAGCTGCAATTCTTAATATATTCTTGCACAAGCAGGTTCTAAAGAATGGTGTAGAGGTGAAGTTGCAGAGGAATGCTTTGAGTGTGTTGGAAGCTCCAACAGGGAATGAAGTTGACGATGATATCGATGGTAACAATTCATTTTGCAGCAGCTCCGACATGGGAGAAAAGGACATGGATTATTGTAAGTCCGTGCAGTGAGTTGCATTTTAATTAGTGGCTCTAAATTGGAGTATCATTAATTCAAGAAACTAACTTTTCCTCTGTTTTGTTTTGGGCAAGTAGCAAGCGTAGAGTATCAGAAGCCAACAAAGCGAAGGGTTCGCCACACAAGGCCGTGGTCCTCCTGTGCGAAGTCCAACAACCGAGGCAATTGTCATTCAAGTTTGAAGCTGCAAGGGGTAATCACTGAACTATGATCATGATTGGAAAGTAGATGTATATTACATTAGCACCATTCTTTTGTGGATATGATTGTGTCATCTGAGTTTCAGAGCCAATGTGACCCTTGGATCACGTGGCATGGGACATGGTTTGGTAGGGGACTTGTTCTGATAAGTTTGTTTGCTGTTTCACCTAATGCATCATGCCTGACTGGTTTTTGACAAGGGCAAGTTCTTTTCAATGGGACAAGGCAGAGTTAGTCTTAGTAACATTTCATTCAGCTTACTTGGAAATATGCCATGGTCCTACACTCACTGTATATTACACCACTTTAGTGGTATTGTCGTGTAGCATTTCTCTGATCCAAGTATATTCGACCTTTTACTTTGCAGAGAGTAAATCTGACGAAGCTTGGAACGCCAACACTGTGGAAATACTGCAAACACTTCAACCTTGTAATGAACCTGCCTGTCTATGCCATCCATCCGATATTCTGAACTAGAAAACCATTTTATGCATGTTGTATTTTCCACTTAATAACACAAACCTTTTCAGGTAAGCATGAACCCCAATCCATCGAAAGAGGAGCTCTTCCATGGGGTCCAAAAGCACTTCCAGTCTCAGGTACTGGCACAATAATCACTGTCAACCTGTTGGCCAACAGTAAATATCTTCACTTCCTTGAGGATATGGATATGGTAATATCAAGAAACAATCTAACCTTTGCTTCTGTCCTCCTCCAAATGCTAAAATCAGCAGCAATTGGATGAGTTGCAGGTCATTCTGGAGTTCATCCACACAGCAAAGAGGCTCAAGACTCTTTACAACTCGTAGCCTGCTGGATTCAGTCACATATCCTTCATATTTGTCCTCCGTTGTGGTATACTAGATCTCAAGAACTTGGATATGACTGCGCTTGATTTATTAGATCTTGAGAGTTTGAATAGAAACAATTAGAGGTGAATTGAATCAGTTATTTTCTTCTTTTACTTGTAATGATGATGAATTATCTGAACCCATGTGTACTGACATATCTCACTTATTGGAGAGATAATAGTACTATAATGTATAGCTAGTGTTATGGCCAACAAAAGTCGTCTTTGTTCTCATCGTGTATTTTTTCTTGGACTCCATCGTGTATTGTGCCGTGTCATCTATTTTCCACACCCACTGTTTTATCTCAAAAGGTGCCATGGTGCTTTCAAAAAAAAAAAAAGCATGACCAGTCAGGTCCACATTTCAGCGCATACAGAATGAAACTGGTCTACCGTTGTCTGACCGAAGTGACATGTGTCCCGATCCAATGGGAAAACAGTATGCAAATGATATTAGGTATTCTTTGTTAGGTCAGTATAAACTTTTTTTAGAAGAAGAAATAATGCAAAAGGTCTACATCAGACATCATATTTTGTTTTGAATACTAAGTCTTTTACCTTTTTATTGAACTAGTTACATACCTATACATTGCAACGGGAATTTAGTATTTTATAATGAAGCTCTATAGGGTGAACTGCTAAATGGACAGCCATAGAGAAAGGATCCCTTTTCAGCAACAAGGCTAACAAATTTAAAATACATATGTTTGAAAGAAATTAACCAACCACGCTACACACAACAAAGAATCATGGATACATATATTTGGCAATATTACATTGATCCTTCAGCAAAAATGGGATGAATTGTTTTCTATTCACGCTCATTAATTATGATCAGCAATCATATTATTTCTTATGTTCCTGAACAACGGGTCAAAACATAAATACAGAAACCATGAGAGATCGTTCAATTCATTTCATAGATATTAATCCAACAACTAGTAACCAGAACATGTGTGCCTAGCAAGCCATCATGGGCCGAGAATTTGACAAAAGGCATGATAACTTGTCATAAGCTCACTTTATATAGGAACTTTATAAAACCATCATGTGCAATCCTTGCTTAAGAAAAAAAAATCCTTTACACCTGAAAGAAAACATCACATTCAAAACAGTACATGATGATATATCAGGCTAGGCCTCTTGCAACTAAAAAGAAAGGAGCTTTCAGACACTAAAGTTGGGAGCAATGGACTTCGTCATCTCTCTGTTTTCTATAAGATCCTGCACAAATGTCCACAATATTAGTAAATGTTTTTTTTTCGCCTTGGTCTCTGCTCCAGTTTACATAGTGTTCAATAATTTGTATCCTTCATGCTGCAACCATTGATTGAATTGACCATCCACTACATGCTGATTAAATTCTGCACCAAGATGAAGCGTCATACATCTGAATTGCTGAGTACCATACCTTTCACCTGTGAAAAAATAAATAAATTCTGAAGTTCTCTTTCCACAGGTCTGCGGAATTTGTAGAGCATTAATATCTCTTTTACCTTGCTCAGAAAAATAAAATCCTTTTTGATACCTGCAGCAAAATGTCACATTCACACGTTCAACCTACAGGATCATATATTCTCAAATAAAGGAATGTTTTGTTTTGTGAAGAAATTGCATAACAGTTTTTCTGTTCGCCAGAAGAGGAACAAAATACGAGAATTTAAGTTAAATATGCAGTTAATCATCACAGCATGGCTTGCATAAAACGCAATGCTTACTTTCTAGCTGGACTCACCATTACATAACTGAACTTTGTCAGAATCAAATTGATGTTGTAAAGGCCACGGAGATAACACTGGCATTTATAACCTTATTAGGTTCGAATTATTCAGTCCATCATTTGAAACAAGCTTCTGCTCCCCATCCCAGGATGGACCTCTATCCGCTAGAAACAAGGGTAAGCTAAAAATATGCAGACCAAAGCATTTTGCATTACTGATTGAAATTAGAAGAAATTGAAAGCATACGACAACTTGGAGAAAGGGACTAGCTAGTAGACATTAAATAGTTTGCTAGACTACTAAAAAAGATTGAAGCAACAACAAATTTAGTTGGCATACCAGAACTAGAAAGTTTGACAGGATTTTGCAACTGCAATGAAGTGGGGACAATGCTGGCGATGTGCATGGGACGCAAGTCTCCACAGGCTGCTGAAAATTGGTGGAGCTCCATGGTGCCTAGAGGAACGCAGCGAGGCTGCAGATACGGATGTCGACCGACCGTCGTTAGTTGTTAAGGACTGATTTTGTATCGCAAGTGCAAACTACTGATGGCAGGTCGTTCACCAATGCGATGCAGAATGCATACTTCTATACTGTGTAATTTTCTTACGAAGCTCTTAGTCATTTGAATCTAGAAAACATCTTGCTTTCAGTAATCTATAAATGATAAACTGGCTAACACTAGCACAATGAGCTACTGTAGTGGCGGGCCAAGGGTATAGATCGGACGCTAAAAATGGAATTTTGTAGCAGCTAAAAGGTCACCCGCCGTTACAAATATATTTAGAAAACAAAAAAATGGGCCCCACACGGGGCCGCACGTAGACCAGCTGCCTGCGTGCTACCGCCGTGCCACAAGGGAGAGTAGGGCGGCCGGATCCGGAGCCGCCATGCCGACCCTACCGGAGAGAGGGGGGGGCAGATCCGACCGCCTCTGCGGCGCCGAGCCACTATAGAAGGGTGCAGCCGCCGCCCACCGCTCGGACGCGCTCACGTCACCACCCACACTACCGCCATCGCCGAGGAGATGAGCCGCTATCGCACACCATGGAGAGGGGCCCACCTGCCGTGAACCATGGACACGGCTGGGCCGGATCCGGCCATCGCCGCACGCCATGGAGATGGGGACGACCGGATGTGGCTACCCCTAAAGTAGCGTGCTTGGCCTAGAGCAATTTAGGGATGGATGACCGACCGGAAAGTGTTTCCCGGTGTGCATGAGTGAGGACAAAGTGCGCAAAAAGGCTAGTGTTGGTCCGTGGGGAAATCTTGAGGATCTATTAAGCTGCCAGGTGTAAGCAGGTCCGGCCCGAGTGGCGGGACGTTACATAAATACACTAAGAAAGCTCATGAAAAAAAGGGGAAATTGCAAATACGCACTTTTATCTTGGGGGTTTCATATTGTTGGGGGCTCTAACTCGGACCCCACCTCGCGGGGGGATGCACGCCTCTCCCCTTTCACCCTAACGTTGACGTGATCGTTTTTGCTGGGTGTACAAGGAACCGGGCGAAGGACCCAGCGAAGGGAGGACATGGGCCGCCCCAAGCGGGGGGGGTTTCGAAGCAGCGTTTGATCACGCACCGAAGGCGGCGCACTTGCCTCTTGGCATTAGAGGGTGGCAAAGCCTAGAGAAAGCGAAGTGTCCCGATGAAGCTTTGCTCCATGGTGTTTTCCAGCTAAGCGCCTAGCTGGCACGGAGCTGGCCGGATCAAGCGCGAAGACTGGAATTTGCCCGGAACCTGTGTAGGGTTACAGCTCGTCGGTTGTATCGAGAGCAGTTGGCCGAGGGCAAATTAGTCATGTAAAGTTGTGATTCCACACGACTATAGAAGGAGACCAAGGGTCACCTCAAAAGACACATGTAATCCTGAAGTTAACTTCGTTATTAAGACTTGTTACCTCGCCACTCTATCCACCTGTTCCCTTGGCATCGTGTTTGTTGTGTTTGGAGGGCTAAGCGCGTTTGTCCCTCGGCGCTTAGCACGCCATTGTTGGCGCCCACCGTGCGCAAGCTCGAAGTAAAAGCTCGGGATGACTAGATCCATGAGGACTTCGGTAGCCGTTCAGCCACTTCGAGACCCGTCGGCCGGACCATCGGGGACTACCTCGACACAATCGAGCAAGCCATAGACCAGCTTCACAGTCAACACATCTCCGGATAGAACAATCGCCACATTCGGAGCAAGGCAACAACGAAGCGGAGGTCGTCAAAACTGGAATCCGGGCAAGTTTCGAGGCATTCAAGAGGAAAATGATTCTGAAGACAACGAAAGTTCAGCCAACAGCGCTGCGAAGAGACAACTCAGCTTTGCAAGAAATGAAGGAAAAGCTAATACAAGAGGTGGCCTTAAGAGAGAAGCTGCTGTAAGAAAGAGAGGCACTACTCGAAGAAAGGCGCAAGCATGAAGAACTGATAAGCGAAGTCTAGCAACCGTAGTCGAGAGTGAAGGAGAAAAGCCCTTGATTCAAGTAGCAACAATCCAGCATAAAGCGAAGCAACATAGCAGAGCACCATACTCGGAGCCACTCACACAACTACTAAAGAAAATCGAAGACCAAAGCAAGCAAAATCACCACGCGCAACGATTGCAAGCAAAAAGGTTCGTCGACATGATATCGGGCGTCTCAACTCCCAATTTCAAGAGAGAGAAGCAGAAAATACTCTGGAATGATAAAAATGGTCATTGCAGAATGTCCAACAGAAAAGTCAAAGTGATCGCACATGCCCATAACTTTCTCGGAGGCCGACCTTGAAGTAAAAAGCTACCCTCACACGGATCCTTTCGTGATCAAAGCCCACATCGACAAATGGCGAATTGACAAGGTACTGGTGGACAATGGCAGCCAATTGGACATAGTATTTCACAGCACGTTTCTCAGGATGGGACACACAGATCATGACTTAGAGCTATCTAGCATGCTCCTATACAGCATCGGGGGTAAAAGGATAGAGCCAACCAGAAAAATAAAGCCGTCGGTATCCTTTGGTGATGTAAGCAACTCAAGGACTGAATTCATCAAGTTCCAGGTGGTTGACCGAAACTATCCTTACTTCGCAACACTAGGAAGACCAACCACCAACACATTCGAAAAAGTAATCCACAAAATACATACCTCTGTATGAAGATACCGACAGCGAAGGGAGTAATAACAATAAAGGCAAACCAACAGCTCGCAAGGAACATTGAAAGAGGTTTCACTCTAGAGGTGGAAAGTATCCGCAGCATCGGGGTGCTAACCGAGAGAGCACCTCGACGAAGAGGAAAAGAGGAAGACCAAACAAAAGACAGAAAGAGTCTAAAGGAAGAAAGAGCACAAGCCACCAACGATGTAATACCAATACAATCAGATGAAGAAACAAAAGCAATGCTTCTTGACAAACAAGTGCTAGGGCAATCAGTCATCATAGACGCAAACCTATCTCAGCGTGAAGAGAGAAGACTACTTCGATTCTTCGCATGGGCATCAAGAGACCTCTAGGGCATAAGAAAAAACATAATAGAGCACATGCTGGAAATTGACCCGAGTGTAATATCGAAAAGGCAAAAACTCAGGAAAATGTCAGAAGAAAAGGTGGAGGCAGCAAGGGCCGAAATGCAAAGACTATTAGACGCTCATGTGATAAGAGAAGTGAATACCCCAGATGGTTGGCAAACGTAGTGATGGTCAAGAAGAAAAGTGGAAAGTGGAGAATGTGCATAGATTTCAGAGATCTGAACAAAGCATGCCCGAAAGACGATTTCCCGCTACCAAGAATAGACAAAGTAGTCAACGTCGGCGTCGGAAGCGAGTTTCTCGTACTATCATTAGGTTTGGGTCAAAAAAGAAGACGAAGAGAAGACAAGCTTCATCACACCTTTTGGCACATACTGCTTCATCAAAATGCCGGAAGGGCTAAAAAATGCAGGACCAACATTTTGTAGAATGTCAAGGAAGGTATTCCAGTCACAGATAGGCAAGAAAATTCAGGCCTATGTTGACAACGTAATAGTTACAAGAAAAAAGGAAGACCACACAAACGACCTCACAACAACTTTCGCCAATCTCAGAGCGACAAAGTTAAAACTGGATCCAGCAAAATACATTTTCAGTGTGTATAAAGGGAAAGTACTCCGCTGTTTAGTAAATTCAGAAGGCATTGAAGCAAACCCAGATAAGGTGAATGCAATCATAAACATGCAACCACCTTGCAATAAGAAGGAAGTGCAAAACTGGCAGGACGAATGACAAGACTAAACAGATTCATATCCAAATCACTAGAGAAAAGCATACCGTTCTTTAAGATACTCAAGGGAGCCAAAATTTCGAATGGGGCAGCAAACAGCAAAAAGCCTTCGAAGAATTAAAGGAACACTTAGTGCAATCAGTAAGGATGAAGCCGGAACAAGGCGAAGTGCTCCTCCTTTATGTATCAGCAAATCACTTCGCAATCAGTGCAACCCTGGTCCAAGAAATGAAAACATGAAACCTGATAGATAAGAACAGAAAAGAGAAAGAACACTTTTAGCATAACCCAGTCTACTTCGTAAACGAAGCGCTTGCGGGGTCAAAACTTTTCTACTCAGAAATGGAGAAGATTTGCTACACAGTAGTCATGACATCAAGAAAACTGAGGAATTACTTCGAGGCGCACAAAATTAGAGTCCTCAAAGAGCAACCACTCAATGACATATTCAGAAACAGAGAAGCATCTAGTAGAGTGAGTAAATGGGCAATGGAACTATCAAAACATGTAGTCGATTTCGAAAGGCGGAGTGTAGCAAAATCTAAAGTACTGGCCAACTTCGTAGCAGAATGGACAACACAAGGATATTTCAGAGAAGGACCAGTGATAGAAGCATCCTGGGTAATTCAATGCGATAGAGCGTGGTGCTGCGCAGGGGCTGTAGTGCAGCAGTAATACGAGGATACGCTGCAAGATTGGAATTCTATAACGAAGACGACAAATGCACCAACAACGTCGCATAGTACGAAGAAGTGTTGCTAGTACTCAGAAATTAGGGCACTTAGAGTAAAAAGCTGCAAAGTAAAAACAAACTCAAGGGTAGTAGCAAATCATATACACAAAGATTACGAAACAAGATAGCCAGTACCGGCAAAATCAGAAAAATTGGGGCGCTCAGAGTAAAAGGCTGCAAAGTAAAAACAAACTCAAGGGTAGTAGCAAATCATATAAACAAAGATTACGAAATGAGATAGCCAGTACCGGCAAAATATTTGCTCGTAGTGCGAAGCATGGACAAGCACTTAAAAGGCTTCAATGTTGAGTATGTCGAAAGAAAAAACAATGAAGTGGTGGACGCACTGGCAGAGGCAGCTACAAGAAAACAGCATCTACCACCTGATGTGTTTTACGAAGTAATAGCCGAGCCGACAATCAGATCTCTGTTTCGAGAGCCGAAGCTCATACATGCCATAGCGTATGAAGATTGGAGGGCACCACCGATGGCATTCATCAATAGATTCTATGAACCAGAAACAAAAATTGAGCATGCAACAAAGAGCATGCAACAAAGAGATCACAACTACCAGATAATACAACGAGAATTGGACAAATCTGGAATCTCTAACCCGCTCATGAAGTGCTTAAGCGAAGCATAGGGAAAAGAGCTCTTTGTAGAAATCCACTCTAGGACTTGTGGTTCACACATAGGCGCTCGAGTCTTGGCGGGAAAAGCCGTAAGACAGGGTTTTTACTGGCCAACAATGATAAAAGATGCAAGGGAAATTGTGAAACCATGCGAAACATGCCAGAAAATGTCAGGAAAACACACAGCTCCGTCACGGTTGTCACAACTAATCATGCCGGTCCGGCTATATTGCAAGTAGGGAATGGGCATAGTAGGACCGCTCACCCCGGACTAGGGAAACTATCAGTTCACAATAGTGGCAGCAGAGTACTTCTCGAGATGGACAGAAGCAAAGCCAGTTACAAACATTTTAGCGCCAATAGTGAAAAGGTTCTTCTGGCAGAACATAGTATGCAGATTCGGGGTACCCAGCGTAGTCGTCATAGACAATGCCAAAAACTTCGGCAATGAAGTCCTTACAGAATACTGCCACAACTTGGGAACAAAGATGGATTTCGCATCGGTGTACCACCCGCAGAAAAATGGGGCGGTGGAGAAGGCAAACTCCGTCATCTTCAAAGCAGTAAAGAAAACACTATTAAACCAAAAGAACGGAAAATGAGCCGAAGAGCTACCAGCAATAATATGGTCAAACAACACGACAAAATCCAGGGCCACAAATTTCACATCGTTCCGCCTTCTGTTCGGCGAAGAGGTAGTGACACCAGAAGAAATCAACAACAGAAGTATAAGGGTAGTATCCGAGCCAAGAAAAGATAGTGAGGCGGTGCTGAAGGACGTAATGGAAATCGACATACTGCGAGCAGTACAAAACATGGAGAAATACCTGAGCAAAGCAAGAAAGTGGAGGGACAAAAAGGTGATACCAAGAACCTACACCTCATGAGATGTAGTGCTCATCAGAACTCGGAGAACTGAAGCCAAGGGAAAACTTGATCCAAAATGGGAAGGACCGTTCATCGTGGCGAAAGCAGGAAGCCCGGGGTCCTACAGGTTGAAAACATTTGATGGCGAGGAGCTGAAGCATTTATGGAATACGGACAACCTCCGGAAGTATCACGTCTAAGTCAGAAACTGTAACGTGGGAATATAAGCGGAGTCACGGGCGAAGTAGTTAGTCGTCCTAAACAGGTTTTTAGGGTTCAAAAGCGTCGAAGCATGTACTCTTTTCCTCACGGGGAAGCTCCATCCTCGGGTGTGAGGTTTTTAACGAGGCGACAAATGTACCAACAACTCTATGAAATATAAAGATGTCTTTCCCCAAAGCAAAAGGAAGCCGGTCGAAATGGCTTCTAGTATGACGGAAGTGTGCACATTCCACAGCGAGGTAAAACCTCGAGCAATCGCGACACTTCGATGGGCACAAACAATATATGTCGAAGTGCTGGATAGGAAACTAACCACTTCGCCCCCAGCAATGGAGAGGGAGGAGTGGCATTTTCTTTAAACAAAATGAAGCGTCGAGCAGCACAGGGGCTCGACTTTTTCGTTCGAAACGTTTCCACTTCACCTCCAACAACCGAGAGGGGAGAGTGGCATTTTCTTTAAATAAAACGAAGTGTCGAGCAGCAAAGGGGCTGGCATTTCTCGTTCGAAACATTTCCACTTCGCTCCACAATGACCGAGAGGGGGGGGGGGTGGGGGGGTGGCGTTTTCCTTAAACAAAACGAAGTGTCGAACCGCAAAGGGGCTCCCATTTTTCGTTCGAAACGTTTCCACTTTGCCCCCGGTGATCGAGAGGGGAGTGGCATTTTCTTTAAACAAATCGAAGTGTCGAACCGCAAAGGAGCTCGCGTTTTTCATTCGAAACGTTTTCACTTTGCCCCCAACGACCGAGAGGGGGGGTGTGGCATTTTCTTTAAACAAAATGAAGTGTCGAGCCGCAATTGGGCTTGCGTTTCTCATTGGAACCATTTCCACTTCGTCCTCGGTGACTTAGAGGGGGATTGGCGTTCTGTTTAAAAAAAACAAAGCGTTGATCCGGAAAGGGGCTCGCGCTTTTCGTTCAAAACTTTTTCACTTCGCCCCGAACGACTCGGAGGGGGCAGTGACATTTTCTTTAAACAAAACGAAGCGTCGAGCCGCAAAGGGGCTCGCATTTTTCGCTCGAAATGTTTTCACTTTGCCCCCAATGACTCGAGTGAGGGAGTGGCGTCTTCTTTAAATAAAACGAAGCATCGAGCCACAAAGAGGCTCACATTTTTTGTGCGAAACGTGTCCACTTCGCCCCAAGAGACCGAGAGGGGGAGTGATGATTTTTTTAAACACAACAAAGGGTCGAGTGGCAAAGGGGCTCACGCTTTTTTTGTTCGAAACGTTTTCACTTTGCCCAACGACCGAGAGGGAGGAGTGGCATTTTCTTTAAACAAAACAAAGCGTTGAGCCGCAAAGGAGCTCGCGTTTTTGGTTCGAAACGTTTTCATTTTGCCCCTAGTGACCGAGATGGGGTAGTGGCATTTTCTTTAAACAAAATGAAGCGTTGAGCCGCAAAGGGGGCTCGCTTTTTTTCGTTCGATACGCTTTCACTTTGCCCCCGGCGACTAAGAGGGGAGAGTGGCACTTTCATTAAACAAAATAAAGTGTCGAGCAACAAAGGGGCTCATGTTTTTCGTTTGAACGTTTCCACCTCACCCCCAACAATTGAGAGAGCAGAATGGTGTTTTCTTTAAACAAAACAAAGTGCTGAGCCGCAAAGAGGCTCACGTTTTTCGTTCAAAACATTTCCACATCCCCTTCAGCGACCAAAACGGGGACCGACGTTTTCTTTAAACAAAACAAAGCGTCGTGCCACAAAGGAGCTCGCGTTTTTCATTTGAATGTTTCCACTTCGCCCGTTGTGACCGAGAAGGGGAGTGACGTTTTCTTTAACAAAATGAAGTGTCGAGGCGCAAAAGGGCACGCGTTTTTTGTTCAAAATGTTTTCACTTCGCCCCAACGACCGAGAGGGGGTGGGGGGGGTGACTTTTTCTTTAAACAAAACGAAACGTCAAGCCGTAAATGGGCTCGTGCTTTTCGTTCGAAACGTTTTCACTTCGGCCCAGCGATCGAGAGAGGGAGTGGCAATTTTTTTAAGCAAAATGAATCGTCGAGCCGCAAAGGAGCTCACGTTTTTGTTAGAAACATTTCCACTTCGCCCCCAGCCGATTGAGACGAGGGTGTGGCATTTTCTTTAAACAAAACAAAAAGTGTCAAGTCGCAAAGGGGCTCGCGTTTTTTGTTCGAAATATTTTCCCTTCACCCTAGCGATCGAGAGGAAGAAGTGGCGTTTTCTTTAAACAAAACGAAGAGTCGAGTTGCAAAGGGGCTTGCGATTTTAGTTCAAAACATTTTCGCTTCACCCCAGCGATTGAGAGGGGGAGTGGTATTTTCTTTAAACAAAACAAAGCGCCGAGCCTCATAGGGGCTCGCATTTTTCATTCGAAACGTTTTCACTTCGCCCCTAGCGACCGAGAGAGGGAGTGGTGTTTTCTTAAACAAAACTAAGCGTCGAATTGCAATGGGGCTCACATTTCTTGTTCGAAACGTTTCCACTTCGTCCCCAACGATCGAGAAGGGGGAGTGGCGTTTTCCTTAAACACAAAGCGTCGAGCTGCAAAGGGGCTCGCAATTTTCGTTTGAAACGTTTCCACTTCCCCAGCGGCTGAGAGGCGGAAGTGGCATTTTCTTTAAACAAAACGAAGCGTCGAGCCGAAATGGGCTTGCGTTTTTGATTCAAAACGTTTTCACTTCACCCCAGCGATCGAGAGGAGGGAGTGACGTTTTCTTTAAAAAAACGAAGCGTCGAGCTGCAAAGGGGCTTGCATTTTTCGTTCGAAACAGTTCCACTTCGCCCCAGCGACGAGAGGGGGAAGTGGCATTTTCCTTAAACAAAATGAAGCGTCGAGCGACAAAGGGGCTCACGTTTTCGTTCGAACGTTTCACATCGCCCCCAGCGACTGAGACGGGGAGTGACATTTTCTTTAAACAAAATGAAGCATTGAGCCGCAAAGAGGCTCACATATTTCGTTTGAAAATTTCTACTTCACTCCCACCAACCGAGAAGGGGAAGTGGCATTTTGTTTAAACAAAACGAAGCGTCGAGCCGTAAAAGGGCTCGCTTTGTTCAAAACGTTTTCACTTCGCTCCCAAGCAATCGATAATGGGAAGTGGCGTTTTCCTTAAACAAAATGAAACGTCGAGCGGCAAAGGGGCTCGCGTTTTTCGTTCAAAACGTTTTCACATCGCCCTCGGCGACCGAGACGGGGAGTGACATTTTCTTTAAACAAAACGAAGCGTTGAGCCGCAAAGGCCAAAGGGGCTCGCGTTTTTCGTTTGAACATTTCCACTTCGCCTACAACAACCGAGAAGGGGGAGTGACGTTTTCTTTAAACAAAACAAAGCGTCGAGGCGCAAAAGGACTCGCTTTGTTCAAAATGTTTTCACTTCGCCCCTAACGACCGAGAGGGGGAGTGACATTTTCTTTAAACAAAACAAAGCGTCGAGCTGCAAAGGGGCTCGCGTTATTCATTCGAAACATTTCCTCTTTGTCCCGAGCGACCGAGACGGGGGAGTGACCTTTTCCTTAAATAAAACGAAGCGTCGAGCCGCAAAGGGGCTTGCCTTTTTCCGTTCGAAACATTTTTACCCCTAGGGACTAAGATAGGGGAGTGGCGTTTTCTTTAAATAAAACAAAGCGTCGAGACACAAAGGGGCTCCCGTTTTTCATTTGAAATGTTTTACTTTGCCCCCAGCGACCGAGAGGGGGAGTGGTATTTTTTTAAAGAAAACAAAGCGTCGAGCCATAAAGGGGTTCACATTTTTTTGTTCTAAACGTTTTCACTCCCCCTAGCAACCGAGAGGGGAGATGTTTTCACTTCGCCCCCTGCGACACGAGAGGGGACCGGTGTTTTCCTTAAACAAAAGGAAGCGCCGAGCCGCAAATAGGCTCTCTTTTTTTGTTCAAAACATTTTCATTTCGCCCAGCGGCTGAGGGGAAAGTGTCCTTTTATTTAAACAAAACGAAGCGTCGAGCTGCAAAGGGGCTCGCATTTTTCGTTCAATCATTTACGAGATCACCCCTAGCGAATGAGGGGGGGGTGGTGTTTTATTTAAATAAAATGAAGCGTCAAGCCACAAAGAGGCTCGCGTTTTTTGTTCGAAACGTTTTCACTTCGCCTCCAACGACTTAGAAGGGGGTGGATTTTTCTTTACATAAAACAAAGCGTCGAGCCGCAAAGGGGCTCGCCTTTTTCGTTCGAAACATTTTCACTTGGCCCCCAACGACCGAGAGAGAGGAGTGGCGTTTTCTTGAAACAAAACGAAGCGTCGAGCCGCAAAGGGGTTCGCGTTTTTCATTCGAAATGTTTTCACTTCGCCCCTAGTGATCGAGAGAGGGTAGTGGTGTTTTACGTAAACAAAACGAAGCATCGAGCCGTAACGGGGTTCACTTTTTCGTTAGAAACATTTCCGCTTTGCCCCAGCGACTAAGAGGGGGGGGGAGGTGGCGTTTCCTTTAAACAAAACGAAGCACCAAGCCGTAAAGGGGCTCACGTTTTCCACAAGAAGCATTTTTTACTTCTCCTTCAACAAAACACAACACCTCAACGCAACAGCTACGAAAATCGCTCTCTCACTGCAGTAAAGCAGCAACGCTAGACTAAATGAAAAAAAAATTAATCATTCAAGCATGCACTAAGGACGCTCTAGAAAAATAAAAAAGACATTTACGGGAACCACGTGCAATGCTTCGCCTTTGCATGAAATAGGACAAAGGAAAAGTAAACGAAGCACTTGCCCCGAGCGAGGTAACATCACCCAGCTCGGATGCCAACTCACTCGAAGGCAAGAAGTGCCGGAACATGGTGAACCAATGCCCAATAGAGAGATCGCCCAACGCGAAGTAAACGTGAAAATGCCTAACTCCCTTTCCTTGAGTAGGCGTGTCGGAGGAATGAGAGCCGAAACAGGCCACGTGTGTAGGTAAGTTGCATGGTGAAATGTGCAATGAACCTCTTTAATTTGATTAGCGAAGCACGAACTAATCCCGACAGAAACATAACAAACCTGGCAGAGGCAGGAAACCCGCGAGATATCACGACCCATCACATCTCTCGAAAATGAAAACTCCACATCGGAAGAGTGCAGGGGCGCCCAACAAAGCCCCCTCACCTTAAATACAAGAAAGCGGGCCCTCGCGACAACGACGAAATCACAAAAGCTACAAGCGACAAAACCACGGGCAGAAACTAGCAAGTAATGGGACGGCACATAGCAGCAACCTTATCCAAATCCACAACGGCAACATCATCACCCAGCGGTAGGCGCCCAAAATAAAAACCATTCATCCTAGGACCCACTCCTCTTCCAAAGTAAACAAAAGAGCTAGCTGAGAGGATGACAATTAAAAACACTTAACAAGTCACGTAAAAAGAGCTTGATCACGAAGTCACGAGTACACACTACTCCCCAAGTATGGCAACAATCACAATACAAAGGCACAATCACTCCGCCCCGCCCCTAGAGGAAGAGGTCAACCCAGAAAGCGAAGACCCCAGCCACCCCGAAGCATCACGGTTCAAGCCATCTCCTTCGCTAGCCGTAGCCCCAAGCTCCGCACCCAAATCGTTCCTCTGGTTCCGCTCGGCCTCAAAAGCCTACGAAGACAAAAAAAGTAGTAACTTGCACACACAAAAAACAAGTATGAGCTAGCAGAGCTCAAACTATAAGTAAAGTTCAATGCACCATCTCAAGGTTCACGGTGGCCTGAACCCCAGCGTCTTCGCTCCCATGTGCAATCCAAGTATTTAGAAACAATCCTCCGAGCAACCATCTTCGTCGCATGGATCACATTATCGCGATAACAGTGATCGATGGTAACCTCTTCGGAGTCGACAAGGTCATCGATGTGCTGGCAGCCTCCGTGCTCGAGCAAGTTTAAAGGAGCCTCCGTGGAATAAAGAGAAGCATATTTACAACTTTTCTCAATAACCTCGGGAATGGCATGGTGTTGCGCCTCCAACCAATCCAAAATGGCGACCTCGGGGTCGGCATGCGAAGCAGCCTCAAACAGAGGTGCATAAGCCCCAACCCTAGCTAGCGAGGTGCCCAAAGCAGCGCTTATCTCTTCACTCCTTTTCGAAAGTCCCTAGCCAGCGAGGACCTCGTGGTGGCATTTCAGCGCCGCTGACAAGGACTTGTTCTCGGCCTTGAAAGTTTTCCGTTCCTCCCTTGCAGCAGCCAGATCCTCCTGCGAAGGCTTCACGGCAGCCTTGTCCTCCAAAGAAGAAGCCTTGAGGCATTTGACCTCGTCCTCAAGGTGAGTATTAGCCGCTTCGACAGTGGTACAATCTTCAGCCAGCTTTGTCAAGCGCCTTGCTTGGTCAAGCGCAAGGCGCGTGGCACAAGAAAGTAAGCAGCCTCTTGGCCCCTCTGAAGGCAGAGCTCCAGCTCTGCGACCAGTGCACCTTCCGACAAATCGGACAAAGCCAACTCCTAGGGTGAACTAGGGAAACAACACGTTTCCCTACTGCGGCCGCAACAGTGGAGTAGGGGACTGCAGTTGCAGAACAAATGCTAAGCTAAGTTCGCTAGGAAACCAAAAAGTGTAACAGGCCATGCGGGAGCGAAGGGCTCGTCAAGAACACCATAGATGCGAAATGGACTAGGCGCACTTGCAGTGTCGTCTGGCAAAGACTCAGAACCAGCACGAGCAGCCCTCTTTCTTTTTTGAGACTTCGCCGTCCTCGCACCATATGAGGCCACACGCCTCCTTTCCTTCCCCGAAGCCTCAATCCCTCGAGAGGCTTCGGGAGGGGGATAGGGAATGCCAGCAGCGTGCAGAATGCACTTAAAGCGGCACCTCGTTGCTGTCCTCTCAAGAACTTGTTTGTGCTCAAGGGTGGAATAGCCACCGCAGAACCACACCACTTCCTCTTCTGCAACACGAACGAACTTCTCAACTTTCGTATTACCCTTTGCTTTAACCGTGAGATCCACTGAAGGGCAAGTTATGGTGCCTCAGATCCCCTTTTGCTCCTCAGAAGTGCGAAGCCCTCAGCTAAGGGGCGAAGCCTGACAGCGCAGAACTCTTCAACAAGATCACGACTGCTCATATAAAAGTAAGCATCACAGTAAACTTTCTCATTAACCTTGCAGCCTCACGGGTTAAATTGAGGCATAAGCACCGGGTTCTAATCAATGCACCGAGACGCTAGTGGGTAAGTAGTCCTCGTATCGCCATCAGTTGCAACTTCGACGCCGGTAACCTTTCAATAAAACTAGCAATCGGCCAAGTTACGGCTCCACTTGTTCTGACTACAGTGCATGATATTATTGTTCTTGCTGCGTCGCGGTTTGAAACTATACGATGCATAATTGCAATCATGCTCTACGCCGTCCAACTTCCATGCTCTACGCTGTCCAACTTCACACGGCGCGTATGATTGTGCAAAGTGAAGTGTCTAGCAAACACCTCAATATCAGGGGTACCACTGTAGCTAACCATTGCCCAAACAAATTTGCACAGATGAGCGAAGGCGGTTGGCGTAAACTCGTGCAGCTGCTGATACCGCTGTAGAACAGCAAGAACAAACCAATGGTAACGGATCACGAGGCCAGCCGCGAAGTAATCGCGAAAAACGATGACCTCGTTCTCGTTTGGGAGTAGCTCCTCGTCGTCATCCGAAATACGGTACCCCGTGATAAATCCACAATTAACAAGAGCATTTGCATCCTCCTTAGAACTTGTCGAACTGTTGATCGCAAAGGTGCGGGGGTTCGGATTCTTCTTTGGTTTAGGCTAACCTGGCGTGTCGTATTAGCGCAAATAGCCCGATCAGCAGCCACGGTAACCTCGACCGCTTTCGAAGCGACCTTATGCCCCTCGCTAAGATTTCCTTGAACAACATCCTCAATTAGAATATCCTCTTCTTCGTCGCCACTGCCACCAACCATTGCACCATCGAGCGCAGCATCCCCGCCCACGGAGTCCACCTCACCAGCGATCCCTTCCTCGCTGCTGACGCTTGAGCTATCGCTCGCTTCAGAGCCGCTAGCCTCAGAAGTGGAAGAGTGAGGCTGCTCGGTAAGTGAGCCGGCGACAAGTGTATCTGGGACGCCAGAGCCTAGAGCCGCATCACCGTGAACCACTTCGCAATCCACAGGAGCAGAACCATCGATCGGTCGAATAGTTGTCTTAATGTGAGCCATCGGGTGTTAAGAGCCTGCAAGGCAAAACGTGAAATTAAAAAACAGCACACGCGCGAGGCAAAAGCGAACAACAAGCGTGAATCAATAGAGGTCCCCCGGAGATCGAAGTAGAGAAAAGAACCTGCGAGGGCGACGTAGCGCTGAAGGTGAGAGAAGTAGCAGAGAGTAGAAGGGAAGACAAAAGTGGCAGAAACCCTAGGTTAAAGAGCAATTTTTGACTGGGAGAGATCAACCCTTCACCGCGGCCTTCTTTATATAGACGTCGGGTAAAACCTAAGGCACGCGAGGAAGGGAAGCGATGGTGCCACCAATAAAAGGCCGTCACAGTGCCGCACGGGGCCCGAGGTGGGCCGCTCGAAAACATCAGTAAAAGAGGCGAAGCCTCAAAAGTAGCAAACAGAGTGGAAGTTTTAGCAACAAACCTGGGGAGTGGCGTTTTCCTCTCCGCTCGATGGCGCATTCTCGCTCAAGAAAAATTTGAGTGACTTTGCTCATTCCAGAGCGAGCTTCTCCCTCAATGGGCTAGTGTTGGGGGCTCGAACTAGAGCCCACCTCGCGGGGGATGCACGCCTCTCCTCCTTTAACCCTAATGCTGACCTGATCATTTTTGCTTAGTGTACAGGGAACCAAGCGAAGGACCCAACGAAGGGAGGACATGGGCCACCACGAGCAGGGGCGACGCGAAGCAGTGTGCGATTGCGTCGCCCATTAAGTTAATTTTCCTATGAAGAGTTGTTACCTCGCCACTCTATCCACTATTCCCTTGGTATCATGCTTGTTGTGTTCGGAGGGCTAAGCGCGTTTGTCCCGCGGCGCTTAGCACACCAACAGATATACGCATGTGTAAGTATTTTTGTTTCAGTCAAACACCTACAAACTAGACTTAGTTTTCAAATACCCACCTGGCAATATTGACCGATGAATATGACTCTTAGCAAGCATCCAATGCTCCTTAAAATAGATTATTGTGACTAAGTAATATATAATATTATTTGAATCATACATGTATATTACATTTATTAAGTTTGTTTCCCACTACATTGCTCATAGCAATTCATAGGATCCTGGCTTGATTTGTGTATTGTTGGTGATTATTACGAGAAATTACACTATGGTGAAATATCTGAATCAATATTGAAAGCCAAACAAAAATCACATTAGTTGGTCAAAGTTACCAAGGATGTGTCTAAAAACTAAGTGTAACCTGTAGTTTTTTGACTGAAACAAAAACATTTGCAGGTGGGTATATGAAATCTCCCCTAACATGCAAGTGGGTATTTGTAATTTTCCCAAAACAAAAGGAGCCAACTAGAAGGTGCTACAAGGAAATGACTTCTCCATTGGCAAGAAAAAATGTACCATAACATATTTTGCAGTCATCATATTGATCTTTGTCATATAATCCTTGCGATGCGCATACCATGGGAAACATATCTTGTTAATTACAATCGATGATTCTAGTATAATCCTCATTTGACTTGCTATTGCTATCAATATTTTATTAGCTTATACCAAGGGAAAATATGCATGATTGGTCATTAGGGTTGTATAAAAAATTATGTTTCAATTTTGTCTCAAGAGGAATGCTCACCGATTTAAAACCATTTAGACCATATTGTGAATGTTGCCAAATGGAAAATTTAGCATTACCATTGCATACAACTCATCAAGATAATCAAAATACATACGTGGATTACCTAATTAGGAGTTCAGGTAAAAGTTACGGTATCTAGAATATTATGAAGATCTGAATTCCGGTCTAATGGTAAATGAAACCAATACCTAATTAGAATTTTCAAGCTTTGAGCAAGAAAGTTTTGTTGCAAGGATTCTTAATTCCTTATGGACCATAACCAATTGAGGGCATCCAACTCCAATGGATCAACTATGTTTTATATTTTTACCCGTTTCTTTTATTCTACTTTTTCAACCCCATCTTATGTTCTTCTTCGTCTCGATAGTGTATGAAGGCGTTCTTGCTGATTTGTCAATGCCAGGACAACGCTTAGATAGGCTCCACCCAACGGGGTCCCTCGCAGATGAGTTCTCATTTTTTTCTGGTTTGAGTGGATTCTCTACTGTCTAGTGCACGAGTTTAGCCATCCAGGTTTGCTAAGTTGGATATTTAGCCACACCGATTATCTGTTGCATATATTTAGTGGCCAGTATTATGAACATGGGCATCTTCAAGCTTCAGCTTGCCCCTACTCTTGATAACATATGTTGTGGTTGTTTATTGACTATTGCTCGCCTTTGTCTCTGCATGCGCTCTTTCATGTGCATGTGTACTTGTTGATAGAAAACTCTCATTGATCAAACTATTGGTATAATTATTTTATAGTTTTTGTTTCGGTACTCGGAAATACTAACAAGTTGGTAATCCTTCAGATTGACCATATGTGTCAGGTTTACATGTCAATGCTAAATTGAATTTCTTCCATAAGTCAATTGCAAAGGGCATAATTAACTGATATACTCATTTAGTATTACCATAAGTTGTGGTCTAAATCACCACAAATATTTATACCATGGCACCCAGTAATATGAACTTGTCATTTGTGTCACTATATCCAAACCTTATCAAAGTTAAAATATCAACACTGTACAAACTTTTTTTAACCAAGTGAGGGTCGGTCTGTAAAATTGTATATATTGATACATGGTTGGTTGGCAATTATATCAATGTTACCTGTCAGCACATCAGTGTTTAGTCCAACCATAAGTCGATATTAATCTACTACATCAGAAGAACCACGGAAATCATTACATGAAATTCAAGAGCGTGCCAAACCCTAAATTACTTTCCCCTCTCTCCCTGCCACCTACTACCACCTTCACCCTTCAAACTCCCAAATTTCCCCTTTCTTCTCATTGTCCCTTCCGCCTGACCCAAACCTTGGGCCGCCGCACGCGTTTCCCATCTGCCGCCGCCGCCGCCGCCACCATACACCTACCCGTCTCAAACCGTAGTTTTCGCCCACCCCACACCACTGTTGTGAAGCACCCCCAAAAGCCACAATAGATGTGCCCTACATAACCAACCACCACCGCAACACCGATGGCCTCACCATTGACAAGATCCAACACCATTGAGGGCCTCATCATCGATAAGATCTGGCACTTAGGGCATCAGACTCAGCAGCAAGAGCCTCACCATCGACAAGATTAGCACCGAGGGCCTCACAATCAGTAGTGAGGGCATCACCTTCGACTAGTACCTTGTCCTTGATCTAGGTGAAAAATCCGCTGATACCACTCCTTGTCGCATTCATAAAGCACCCACTCGGTGAGTTGCTGACTACATTTTCAATTTAATTTTTCTGACTATGTGATTCTGCCAACGAATAAATCCATGTGTCATGTTTGTTACCACAAATATGATGTTGATTTTTTTGGTAAAGATTTTCCTCTAGCAGATTAACTCATGTACCGCTAATTTTCATATGAACAGATTTTATTCACAAATTATGTATGTCATGAGTATTAGCCTGTTTTATATAATCTACTTCAAATAAGATTCCCATGGTAATGAGCTTAGTTGTACAAAAGAAGGTCATGTTCGCATGAGGGATTGCACGAAGGGACTCAAGGCCATGGAAGCTCAAGTAGAAGGTATTTTCTCATTTTTCTATCTCGTGTCTATTCATTTGTATGCTGTGATATAACTTAAGGTATGTACTCATTTCGTTTTCATGCACACTGGTGTGTTAATTACAAGCTTTTTGTTTTGTGGAATGTTTTCGATGCTTAGTATCAATTTCTTACATTCCTGGATTGGCAATGTGACTAGGTACAACTATTTTTTTCACAATAACAAAAATTATTATGTTTTCTGTAGCTATCATGAGATTTAACATAGAAATTGCATTTAGGGATAGGAAACAAGATATTATGCATTTAGGGATAGGAAACAAGGCCTGCAAACAAGGAGTGAACAATTTCCTAGAGCTTTGCATTTAGAAATTGAGTGATAGGAAAAAGACATTATGCATTTGCAAAAGGTGTGTTAACTCGTTTTGGAGATGGGCCGGTGAGGTGCAAGAAAACTTGATATGTGATGGATCTGTTGAAGGATGCAAAACTTGGACCTTACTTGCAATTCCAAATATAAACTATTTAGGAAGCATAAAGACAATGTTCAATTAACCTTTTGTTATTTTAATATGGGACAATAGTAATACGAGAGATGAAGTTGTCAAATTTGATGACGACCTAGATGTCAGAAACACACCAACTAGATGCGCAAAAGCTATTTAGAGAGATTTGAATCACGAATGGATGTCTCAACAATTATAGGAAGATAAGTGTGCAAATTAAGAATTCAGAGACCTTGAATTGAGATACACCGGCCATGCACTTTACTCTTTATATTCAATCTATGTTTGAATCTGTTATGTTCTGTTTCTTTGCTAATCTGATAAGTTATTAGCGGAGCTCTCATAAATCCTGGGTATTCAAGTGATGAATACTCAGATTTTATGAGAAAACAAGAATCGTCTAACAGCATATTAAAAGCACATCCAGCCTCTGAATGCCTGAAGCCCACACAAGAATGAGCACGAAACCACAATCAAATATGAGGCCCTTATTTCCGGTGAAAAAAAGCAATTTGCACTTTTAGTTCATGTTTGTTACGGGTGTTCACAGAAAAATTCTTAGGTTGGGAATACTCAATCGCTGCACCCTGGCTCCCTTTACATTTATGTACGATGGATGAGGTACAACTGAATACTGCATATATACCTATACTTTTCTTGTCACAGAACATATAGTGAGAATTTTTATGCCTTTGAAAACAGTTGGTGGGAGTTAAAGTTTACTATTGTATTACTATTACAAAGTCATTGAAAGACAACAACATGATTTTAGGATGAACTATTCAGTGCTGTCGTTTTAATTTATTAGGAGACAATCAACTTAAAATATTTAGTTTTCTAGGAGCAAATAATTTTAGAAGTGTACCACAAGTTATGTCACCTATACAGGCACCATGAGCCAAGTACGATCATGCTTTGACCGATTTTAGTAGAGTTGACACTACAGATTAATAAAAAAGAATTGCTATGCGTCCGACTGCCTTGTTCGACCAGACTATCCGACTGCTTCTGGTTCGTTGGATATGTACTTTGCTAATCATGATTTGCTAATTGCTGAGCTCTGATTGAAGGTCGGACGACCCGGTCGTACGTATAGCAGTGTTCTTAATAAAATGGTCGGTCATGTCGTGCCAACTCATATACACAACAAGAATAAGGAAAACTTTGTTAGGTTGGCCTATATTTAACATATCTTGCCCTTGACAGTAGTCTTTTTAGGTAATTTTTCTTTTTGAGATAAACCCATGATGGTAGTGGCCCATGAGGCAAGAAGCTTCAATAAATAGTGCAATTTCATATTAATTGCTAAGGATTCAAACTTTTAGTATAGTGATTGGGGCTATGAGTTAACCACCGTGCTAGTTTGACTTGCTTTGTTTTATTAGACAAGTACGTGGCAATGCATATTTTATCTACTACTTCCAAGAGTGCAACATTAGATCTAGAGATTTAGTTTGATGGGTGAAATAATGTCTCTCAATGACAGTTTCATCTCACGATTTTTATAGACTTATAGTATTCTAAATGTTGCGTTGAGATTGGTTAAAATATATTGGGATGAAACTTTATGTTCTCAAAGGGCGCTGCTGTGGAGTTTCATACATATGAAAGTGTCAAATGAATTTCATCCCCATAAAACTTATTTGTTATATTTCATATTAATTGCTCATTTGATGATGTGACACACCCTATTTAATAGTGTTGAAACCCACACTAAGGCTGATTTTATGATAAATAACAATTATAATAAACACATGCAAATCAGGTACTCCCTCTGTCTAACAATATAAGAATTTATGACCAAATCTATTTGTCTAACAATATATGCATTTACTCATCATGCCACCCACTTGCTACAAAGTGCTCTCGTGAATGATGCAACCTAAAGATGGCAATGGATATCCATTATCCACTTGCCCGCATATATCCTACCCATTAGCCACGGATTTGGATCCCTCTTTGTATCCGTGCATACGGATGAGGGTGACACTTCATATACGCGGATAGAAAACGAACGGATTATCCATACCCGCTATGAGACATAAAATATTTAGTGTGTATAAAACTCAGCCTATTGTTGTGTCAGTACCTGCTTAAATTTCTCATATTTGGAAGACAGTGTTGGTTGGAACTGTTTTGGATATTTGAATGTTACTACTTGCTGTTACGAGAATTGAGTTCTTAAAATGTTTTTTTATGAATTATAATGTGAACTTTTGCCATATGTTTGTATATTGATGGGTAAACATCCGTGGATATCCATTACCCGTGATAAAGGATAAGGGTACGCATGTTAACCGTAGTGGATAACGGATACATGTATAGATATTGTGTTTTCCTTAAGGATAAGGGCTGATGACAGCACTATCCATGGATAGTTTATCCGTTACAATCTTCACTTCAACCAATGCTACCTCTCCTCTCTCCTCCATCTGGCGCACCCCAATTCAGCCATAAGAGGCCCCGTGACAAGGTTAAAGGCTCTCTTATCTTCTTTCGCGCCTTACGTTTCGTGCGTCTGATGTTTTTACCTTGGAAGTCTACAAATCCTTATATTCTTATGCCGATGGCTCCTAGATTCCGCGCCCTCTGGGCATTTTGGACGACATGGGTGTCATCGGCGCACGCCATGCTGCTTTGTACCCGCGTCGCGGCCGCCCGCATCGGCCACATCACCAATTCCACGTTGGTGGCCTGCTAGCCCGGTACGGGAAGGCCGTCGTAGCCTGTAGCAAGCTGTACAATGCCTGCTTTGTGGATCCGCCCCGATGACACCGGATCTAGGGCAACGGCGTGCGGTCAGAGACGACTCAAGGGGCGTCGGTGGCCGAGAGGGCCGGCGGCGCGCCCGAGGGAGATATGGTGGGGGCCCGCTTTCTCAGCCACCGGCGCGCGTCCGGTGGAGAAATGGTGGTGGTGATGGTAGGGGGAGGGGATCTTTTGGTCTTCTCTCTCTCTCTCTCTCTCTCTCTCTCTCTCTCTCTCTCTCTCTCTCTCTCTCTCTCTCTCTCTCCGTGGAGCTTCCCTAATGTCCAGCTACTTGGCCTCTTCCGTCAATTTATTGTTCAACTACACCTGTAGATATATACACTCAAACTCAACATGTAGGCACAAACAGAATGATCGGCAAGGAGAATATATAATGCTAACGAATGTCTAAATTAAAGGTCGAAAGTGAAGTGGGCACCGATGGCTACCTCTCAACGACTTCATGGGCAGGGTGCTCATTCCAGTGAAGCACTAAATTAAGATGATGGAGGCTAAGATGATGGAACCCTGATGTGGAACTTTTGGACTGCAATAATATTTTAACGGGAATTTCAGCTACATAACGGTATAATCTCTAACATTATCTTGAAATTCCTCCAAAATAATGCAAATATTCCTATAGACTATATAGGTCCTGTTTGGATCCACCCAGTTTGTAATAAACCAGTTTTTATAAACTGAATGACCTCCAACTGGGTCATTTTTTTCTCCATTTTATAGAAACTAGATTACTAGTTTATTGAAAACCTATAACCTACTCTACACCAGCTAAATCTTGTTTATAACTAACTAAAATACTTGTTGCCCTCTAACAATCGAAGAAACTACCTTTTATTTTAGAAACTATTTCTGTAAACCACCATTTATAAACTAGTCTCCAAACATCATGATCTATTTTTTTTGTTATAAACCACTTTATAGAAATCATCTTCTTCATAAATCAGTTTTTAAATATCTATACTGAATCCAAACAGGTCCAAATTTGGTTGTTGAAGCTCACAAATCTTGTTGCCCCAGCAGTAAAGAACGTTTCTAGCACAATCATCCATTTGCTTATTATTACCACTGACCAACCAGAATAAACCATTTGAGAACATCAGAATTAGCGCCCATCATTAGACCACCACAACAAACTGTGACAGACCCGTCTCACGAAGAGTCGTTTCCGTCACCAGGATCATCATGGGTGGCATCACGCGCTGTGATACCCGATATTACAACATACAAACATAAGCATAACACAATGAATATAAGTACAGGTCTTACATTCATCTCAAGTACAACCGTACATCAAAGTCTCATAAGCATCGAAGCTAATAAGTTTGGAAATTAACTAAACAGCGGAAGCATAAAGGTACATTCGCACTCTCGGCGAAACATTACGGGCACCCGGCAGAGACAGATGTTCCTGCCCTCGAACATCTTACCGGCACATCAACTCCTCTATTCATCCGGGCCGCACCACTCCCAAGTGTAGTAGCCGTCACCCGGAGTCTCCTCCTGCCGGACGTCATCGCCGACGTCGAGGTCCTGTCCCATGGGATCCTCTCGAAAACCACAAAGAGCAAAGCCCTGAGCAACTAGAGCTCAGCAAGACCGACCCGTCAAAGTGGCCATCTACAGCCGACTCCTAAACATGCAAAGGCCAGGGGGATAGGGTACATTTAGGCACTAAGCTGGCCTACAAGTGAATCCTTACTTTCATCTTTTAGCAGTTTAATTAAGTTGCAAGAAAGAATAAATTTAATTTGCACTAAGCTACTGCATTACATGTTTCCAAACAGGTAATTAAGCAATACAGCAATTAATCATAATCATCACCATCTTTCTCTTCTTACTACGTTCCGGTCAACGGGACAAGTGGTACTCGTTACTCGTGAGGGGCAGCGATTCGAATCGATTTACATCCTGCAGGAGAAAACTGACTGCACGTCACATACGCGCTTCCGGAAGCCGCATGAGACAACCTTTCCCAGCCGGTACTGTAGTGTTAGTCGGGCCTAGCTCCCCGAGAAGGGTCCCCACGCGATGCCGTCCCGGACGTCATCCGTGAGTAGAGTGCTCCCTTCTCTCCTCCCAAATTCCTGCCAAGTAACCAAGAGAGTAGGGTATCTCTCTAACATACAGCCACCATCGGTACGTCGGTTTACTTGGGCCCATTAACTCCAGCATGCAAGCAGTACATTCAAACTTATCCACATGGGCCGGACACGACGCGGTCCTTGCGTGCACGAGACGGGGCTACAACCTTGAAGACTCTTTCAGTCCTTCACTTTCCACCTAAGTTGCCCGTCCGGCCTCCAAATTTCCACTCTCATCTTGATACTCAGCATCGTGTCCCAAAAAGGTGATTGTCCTATCTACGAGTGGTCTCGTACCACTCGACGGATCATCGCCCTATTTATGCAAGCATCTAGCGTAGGACAAGCGAACCAGGATAAATAGGATCCTACTGCATGCTAGGGTTTTCATCACAACTCCTGTAGACCTAATGCACAATACAGACCTACAAGCATAGTGATGAAAATAAAATGCTTAAATTAAAAGGTTGTGCACCGGGGCTTGCCTTGAGCTTGACCCTGATCAGCTGGGTCAACAACAGCAGCAGCTTCTAGCGCCTCCTCGCCGGTTACCACGTTCACCACCGCAGCTACATGATGCAAAGGTGATGTGTAAATTTTGGTGAAAACATGACATTGAATATTTTACGGAATACGTGCGGATTTCATCAAATACATTTAATTCATGAGTATAAATTAACGTGGTGTCCGGCAGGGTGAAAATGATTTAAGGTGATTATCTAATTTATCTCCTTCATCAACTCCCATGAAGCATTTAAATCATTATCACATGTGCAAGAAATTAATCCATTAATCCTAGCAAAACTAGATAAAAATAGCAAATAAATTGCTCCTGGTCCTTAGGCACATGATATAGATAATAATTAACTTAAGCTTCATAAATTGGGGCAATTAATTAATTAACTACGCATTTAATTAAAATCTCTTAAAAAGAATTCTGACCTAAATAATTTGCTCCTGAAAATGCCAACTGAATGCACCATAAAATAGTACATGTCTCCAAGAGTCCAACAAAATTTAGTTTGCAATTTTTGGAGGTCTAGAACTCTAGATATGAATTTTCTAAGTTTAAATGAATTTCGGAACTATTTACGAAAATGCCATTCGAGATTTAAATTTAAATCTCCGTGCTCGTGCCACACCGAGGACCACAGGGTTCTGGATCCGCGTGTGGCTGTGGCCACACGGGATCCAGGCCGTGTGGCCCGCCCTGTGGCCTCGCCGGCGCGTGGCCGGGAGGCGGCGGCGCGAGGGCCGGAGCGGTGGCCGTGGCCCGTGCGAGGCCAGGCAGGGGTGCTCTAGATGCGGCATGGAATGGCGCAGCTTGGGGTGGGGTTGGGTTGACGGGACCCTCACCGGAGACGCGGCGCGTCGGGCGGCGGCGGTGCGGAGGGGTCCGGCGGGGGTGCTCGTCGCGCGAGAGGAACGGACGGAGGAGCGGCTTGGCCGTGGAGCTTCACCGGAGCATGGGCTTCACCGGCACACTCTCCGTTGAGGATGAGCACGACCGTGGGTGGCCGTCGACGGGAGGGTGGCGGCGGCCGGAGCTTCACGGTGGGGAGAAAAGGAATTCCGGTGACCTAGGGAGGCAAAGGAGGGAGGTTAGGGTTTGAGAGGGTGCTCCATCAATGTGCGCACGCACCGGCGCAAGAATGGGGAAGAAAAGCTCACCGGAGGGGGTGAATTTGACCGCGACGGCGGTGATGGCCGGGGTGAAGCTCTTCGCGGAATTTCTCGAAATTGACCGGTTTCACTCCACCATTTTTGGGGGTTTTGGCGTGGAGTAGGGTGGGGGTGGGGCGGAGCTTGGGGCGCGCTCGGCCCGAGCTGCGGCGGCCGGAGTTGGCGGGGCGGCGAGCTCCAAGGGGCGGCGGCAATGGCGGGTGGGGGTGGGGAGCGCGGGAGAGAGTGAGAGAGAGAAGTTGGGGGGGGGTGGGGGTGCCGACCGGGCCTTGGGTTCCCCCTTTGCCCCCGACCAGGAGAACCGCGGCCAGGGCGCTGGCGCCACGCGGCGCCGGCGTACGGCCTGGTCGGGCGCGGGGCGCGGCCCGGGGGCTGACAGGTGGGGCCCGCGGTATATGCTTTGGCATCTTTTCTTTTTCCCCCAATTTCCAAACGTGGCTCAATTCGAATTTGAAAAATCAAAAACAGAGCCTTCCCGCGTTCGAAAATTTAAATGGAGAATTTTGTTGAAAAGTGTAACTCTAGAAAGTGACATGCACGAAGAGTATACTCAAAAATTCTTTCTGGATTAATTCCGAAAATTCAGAGAAAAGGCTTAAATGTTAAGCTTGTCTGATTTATTTGGGGTATCAAACCTTGATGAAATCCAGTGGGGTTTTGTCCTAGATTTTTCATTTGACATGCCCTACAACATATAGTTTTGGTTGACCATACTTGTATGGTAGAAATTTGAGTTGTAGTTCAAACCAAAGTGTTTTTGAATTTATTTACTGCCCAAAACACTTTGCATGCCAACGAATTTTCTTGGGTGGCCTAATCCAGACCTGAGGTTAGTTTTAAAAATGCTAACTCGAAAAATTAGGACACGGAGTGTCACACAAACAGAGGCAAACAACAAACCATCGATGCCTTATCCAATAATCCCTATCCATATCAAACATTTAGATTGTAGCTTGTATCTGAGTCCACAATTCCACAACAATCACATCTCTGTCTCATTGCTTAGTGTCAGTTTCATATCGAAAGCAGCACGCCAATTTCTTGATTCACAAAGTTCAAATCCGAGGAAACTAGACAATCTCATGCTTATTGTCAAAACCATGCTCAGTACAAAAGAAAAGGAAAACGATACAAATAGGTTCAGTTCCAACAAACACATAATGGAAATAAGTAAATAAGCAGGAGCAGTCACAGACTGTATAGGAGTAACAAACGAAAACAAAACGAATAAGCTTTCTATAGGCGACATACACAATATAGTAAAAACCAGTAGATAGCTGTGATATGCTGCTGATAGTAAGAGTAACACTTCCATGACCACGCCATCTCTCAACAGCAGTAAAAACTTCAGTGACTCTTGTTATGCTTATCTTGAACTATCCAATCTTTTCCTTTCCTTTTTCTGAAAGAGAAATAATTGCTGAGCTAGTAGTACATTGACTTATAAAAGAAAGCGATTTGATTAAATACAGATAACAGCACCTGGTGTTGCTTCTTGACGAGCCTTCTCCATTCGTTGTAGATGGAGTAACAGGTCCAGGTGCTTGAGGGCGACTGGTATCAAGCAAGCAAGGGTCAAAGTTAAGGAGGCTGCTGCTCCTGCTTTCAGGCCCCATATGATAGGCTTCACCATCTCTCGCCATATTGTGCGGTGTCATGTTTAGGTGTGGCATTTGCCTCCAATTGACAAATGCACTTCTTCTAGACTGAAATGAACCAGCTGCATTACCTTTGACCGAATCATAAGGCATCTGATTCGAGAACACAGATTGGTGGCATGACTCAATGGGGGCACCGGTCCTGGTGCTCCAAGGCCCTGAAGGATATGATCGATCATCTCTGGGCACTGTCATATTAGCTGTAATGTTGCGTGAGCAGCCATGAATTTGGTTATCTTGCACGGAAGTATGCTGTATTTCCGAGGGCGGGGCTTGAAAAATTACTTTGCCAAAGAGCACAAGACATCCAGGTTGATCAGCAGAACCCTTTGTCATTTCAGTTATTTTAGTTTGAGACTGCAAATAATTCTGGGCATGGGGCAAATCATGAGTCATATCCACTTTTGTACCTAAATTGGAGTTTGCTGGTCCTGTACCATCTGATGCATTATCTGTTAAAGCAGGATCA
The DNA here is from genome assembly GCA_031894775.1 of Chloris gayana. Lineage (NCBI taxonomy): Eukaryota > Viridiplantae > Streptophyta > Magnoliopsida > Poales > Poaceae > Chloris > Chloris gayana. The sequence continues at coordinate 13,500 of JAUNZO010003582.1, read as the reverse complement.
GCCATATTCAAATCAATATGAGAGGTTTGGCTAGATTCATTGACATCTATTGAAGCTCCACCTTGAGAAGTACATACATCTACCGAAGCCGCATCATGTGGTGCGTTCAGATCTACATGAAATTTAACACCAGAAGATTTTTTATTAATTGTACACAAAGCAGGACCTGAAGTGGATGGCGATTGGCAAATTCTTCGTTCTTCATTTGAGATCAGTTGTTGAGTTTCGATGATGTCATTTTCTGCCAGAATTGGGATAGTATCATTGATCTTCACATCCATTGGATGGGTAGTACAGCTCAAAATAGTACCACCACTTATTTCTCTTGGAGCAACACAAAGTTGAAGACTTCCCTCGTCTCTTTTGATGTTATTGTCATTATCTTTTGTTTTTATGTCCATAGCTCCCATATCATTATGTTGCCACACTCCATGGCCACCTAACTCAGCATCATTATTAACAATGATAAATTTTTTGTTGCTCTTGGGAGTTTCCTTGTTGGCTTGCATCTTATTACCATGATTAGATTCATTTGAAGCAGCATCAAGCTCAGGATTTTCCTTGCCACTGTTGTCATGTTTATCATCTTTAGTACTTTCTCCATCACTACAATCTGCATTAACAGCAGTTTGTGATTCTTCTTCATCCAATAATAATAAAAAACTGGATTGGATGATGCCAGCAGAAATGGCATTAGTTCCACTTTTCCTTTCTTCTTCATCTTCTTTGATTTCTTCATTGGAAGATCTTTTCTCACTAAAATTTCTCAAATCTGGTGCGTCAACCTTGGGAATAGTCAAGGTTAAATCTTTATCGGCGGCAGTGATCATAGAACTTGGTCCTCGGTATGGTGGAGCAATTTCATGAGCTAACAAAAATCTTTGACTTGCTGCAGAACAGCTCTCAGTCTCGTCATTACCTTGTGAAATTGGTTTATGTGCAATCTCTTTAACCATAGCCAAAGTGGCAAAACTGCTGACTCCTGCATTTTTTAAAATTGAATATTCATTAGCGAAAATAATGGACATAAAACATAACATAGTTGCCAAACTTGCATCTATAGTATAAATCTATGCATATTAAGTTAACTGTGAGATGCCAAGGACAAAAATACAAATATAAAAAATACGAGCGATGTCTTGACTGCTGTATACATATGTCTGCTAATGCCAGCTATTTTACTCCCCATGTTGTAAATCGAATAAGCTCATGCATGTGACAGATGCTATCCTCAATGAACAGCAGTTATCATATTACACAAATATATATAAAAATTTCACTTAAATCATAGTACTTTTAGATGTTCACCCTTTTTTATTTTATCATCACAAGATCTGTTTCCATTCAAGTTCCTCAAATCTTGTCCCTCTATCATAGGAATGGTCACACTGAAATCTGGATTTGAGGCAGTGATGGGAGAACTTCTTCTTCGGTGTCGTGGAGCAATTATTTCGCATGCGAGCATAATTCCCTTGGGTGATCCAGAACTACTCTCAGTCTCATCACAGCCTTGTGTAATTAGTTTATGCTGAATGACAGGAACCATAGTTGCAGTAGAAAAACCACCACCTGTGGTTTTTGCTAACATAGAAAGAGAGAGATTAAGAATGAGATAAATATGAAACATAATACAGTTGCAAATTGGCATAAAAAAATATATTCTATGCATAGTTTATTGTGAGTCGCACCTAAAAAATTACCAATAGCTGAAATACTAATGATTTTACAGAGTTGCAAATAAATATTTATACCTCAGTTATTTTACGTTCGTCTTTGTAAAACAAATATGTCCATGCATGCATATTATAGATAATACTAATTTAGTGTTTTTCTAAGTCATTAAATTAGTAAATTCTTTTTTCGTTGAAGATCAAGAAGTTTTAATATAATGGGATATGATGACTCTTGTCTCTATTTTCATTTTGACTACGACTGAATAACTCCCTGTAGCTAGTATTTTCCATTTGACATAGTTGTTTAGAAATAGATCCTTCTGGGTCTGGCCAACCAGCCTTCTTCTGAGGCCTTAGTGTACTGCAAAGTTATTCTTGTATATGTTCCAAATCAAGATCTTACAGTTTGGACGTATCTTCGTTTCATGTTAATTTTTGGGTAAAGTGACATTTTGTACTTGTGCTCTTGAACAAAAAGGGAAAAAGTTGGATGTCGCAACCTCTAAGTGAGGGTCTAGAACTGATTGCAACGGTAACCCCCATTTTGATCTGATTTACACTGATGTGGCACTAAAGCTACCAAAATGAGTTCCCACGAGCGTTGTAAACTTCCACAAATCATTCTTAAGGCAAGTTCTAATACCATTTTAGGATGCCACTATCTCATTGCTTAGGATAATGTGACACAAATTAGGGAGGGCTTGGTCTCATAAATTGCTGCTAGGTCCAAGACATAAGGAGAATAGACAATGTCCCAAGATACCGTCAGTTTGCACTTTGATTTTTTACCCAATAGAATCTCTAAGTCCAAGTTCTCACATGTCGGGCTTTGTTGAGTTTTGGCCCAATCGTATCTCAAGTCGAAGAATTGGGAGGAGGTCATCTAGGATTTCCTTTCGAAGAATTCGCCTTCTATATAATACAAAAATATTCTTAACTGAACTAGTTTTCTTTTTATATGTTTCCAATACTTGTCCTTCTAGCAATGCTTTGAGCGGTCCATCTACAACTTTAATTTAGTACCCGATCCCAACATCTAGAAATGGTCATCACAGGGGAGCTACTCAGATAGTTGGGCTACTATAAGGCCTCTTTCAATGTGAAAACAGATGTGGATTTCAGCTTCATAACTTTGCCTTAAAAGTATGTGAGAACTTAATTCTCTTAATCAAAATAAAGTTTTCTTTTTCGCTTTGGTGATTTTGTGTGGTCATCATTGGAAGCTAGAGCGGCATAACAATGCCCTCTTTGTGATCGGTACTCATAGTTCCTCGACACACAAGACCATCTTGTTCATGTTGGGGATAACTGATTTGAATATTTCCCCATGGAATGTGCATCTATAGAGACTAATCCCACAACCAAACTATTGTTTTGATGATTGGTGGCTCTAGAACAAGAAGGATGTGCCTAAAACTTAACACAAATCCTTTGACTTAGTGCACCGGGTGACTTGGACCATGTAAACAATGGAATGATCGAACTTTCCAGAACACCTTGGAGATTAAAGAAGCGTAGATTTGAGACAGGGCTTGCCTCGTTGTTTGGCTGGATTTGTTATAGTGAGTTGTCATTTTCTATGGTGTGCTCCCCAACCCACGATATCTCCAAGCTGGTTCGAGGATAGATTTGGGGTAGTGGTTTTTATTCTTATGCGTATTTGTAAACTTTAGATAATAATTTTAATGCCTCCTTTTTTGAAATGATTAGAATGTGCATCCAGAATTTGACTACAACTAGGGTAGCACCTAGAATAGGATGTTAAGTATGTTTTGCTATTCAAAATAAAGAAAGTAACATGAACTGTAAATTATGTTTTGATCGACTTTCCATATGTTGATGAACAAACTGCTGCCTCTCAGTAGAAATTTACTTTGAAATTTGGTAATAAAACTGCCAAATAAGATTATCACACATTATGCACTAGGTTGAATACATTGTATCTATGATCACTATTTTTTATAACATCTACCATTCAAATATAATTACAATTTATCAAATATGTTTCACCCTCTATAAGACAATGGACAAATATTAAAGCATATAACTGGAAGCAAGCACAAATCATGGCTAACCATAATCTATAGGTACGACTATGAAACAAACAAACGATCATGATTAAGTAATGTTTGTAGTGCAGTACATAGCCAATAACATAAGCATTTCATTAATGTTGATAAACACTTGCACGATGACATAATTTGAGTGCTCAGAAGAATGAAAATGGTGCCCACAAAACTAGCAAATTTGATAATGGCATAAAACTATCTGACATGCACTATTTAGGCATGCATGTCTTCACCTGATTGTAAACTAAATCCGTCACTAGCAGGAACTGTAGCTGGGCACATCACTGTTTCAATCATGCTCATACTTCCATTAACAAGGTTGTTGTTTCCTCCTGCAGCTATTCTCTTGTAAATTTCAAACAATATCAAGAAGCACGTTGACCTATATATGTCATTTAAATGAGCAAGTTGTTCACCTTGAGGTGGACTAGGCGCGAAAAAGGAAGACACATAATTTGGGCAAGCTATAGCTTCCATTGGGGTTGTGCTTGTACTGGGACTAACACACTTCACTCCTGAAGGTGGAAAATTAGAAACTTGGTAAGTACATAAAGAAAAATGGGAAAATTATAAACTTTTTAAGTACATAAAGAAAAAAGAACAAGTGTTATAGTAACAAGTAATACAGATGTGCTTACCTCGTGAGGCATTATGTTTGTTAGAGGAAGCAAGTGCCCCATCACAAGCAATTGTTTCAATCATGTTTGTGCTACTATTGATTCCTATAACTAGAAACCCGTAATGAATGATAAGCGTATAATAAACATATATTCAGGTGTACTCCCTCCATGGGACAACGCAATTCTAGTTCAAACCAAGGCATACGGGCAAATTTAAAGATTCCCACCTTGTGGTGGATTAGAACTATTAGCAGCTGAGAAAATGCTCTTGGTACTATTGTCAAGGTCATTAGAGACAGCTGAAAAATCAAGGTTACTTGATTGAGGAGTTTTTTGGTCCACAATACTTGCCAATAGTTTTTCAAAACTACTTGGCAGTAGTTTGATCCAATGGTAGAGATTTGAGATCGGAAATACACAATTACTAGCAAGTATTTTACCATGTTGAGGTTAGTATCATCAAAGCGATAGATTTATCATGATTAAATTTTTTTATTTTAATGATAATATAAATCAAAATCAGTAATTATTAGTAAAGTTACAAAAATACCCTTAAACTATTGGCAAGTATTTTTTCAAAACTTTTGGTCAGTATTATGGACCGAATAACTTCTCTACTTGATTAACACATAAGTGTCATCAGTTGTATGGTTATATTGTCAAATTTACATGTGCTTACCTTGTGGTGAATTATAGCTCCCAGGAACTGGGCAAACTGCCTTTCTGGTTATTCTTGAGCTATTATTGTCATGATCACCATTGACTCCTATAATTCGAGAAGCACAAAAAAGTTGAGATCGCAGAAACAGTTCGCCTAGGTGTTTAACAGGAAAGTTCGTGTTTTCACCTGAGTCGGGACTACTACTGCCAGGAAGAGCCCCTTGGTGAGAAATCATTGGAGCCATGGTTGTGCTACAGTTGTCCAGGTCACCCATGACTCCTACAAATGGAAAATCACAATGACTTATAAGAACAGAAATATGTCTTCAGGTGTATGTGTAATACCAGCAAATTTACAAGTGTTCACCTTTTAGCGAATTGCAAACTGCCTTTTCGGTCATGCTAGAGCTATTATTGTCAAGATCACAATTGTGGGCTCTGATAACTATGGATTGGAACAGAATATTTGAGAACCACATAACATTTCACCTGTATTTTAAACTAGAGAGTTCATGTGTTCACCTGAGGAAAGACTGCTACTACCTAGATCTCCAAGTGGTTGTTGTCCCTGAAAAAAGGATAGAGGTTCGATAAGCATATATTTATGTCTAAACGAGCAATATGTTATTATAGAGAAAATTTTGCATCTACCACCATGTGATGGGTTGGATCCACAAGACAAAGCAGGTACAATATCTTGGCAAGCCATCATCTCAGCTTGTCTCGGTGTTGTTATTTCTATGATCACCACCGACTCCTATAGTTGATCCATCTTTTAATTCCTTTTCTTTTTTCTCTCTCTCATACTTCGCAAGCCCCTCACCCCAATTAAGGCGAGTCTTCTTTGTAGTGAAATTGTCTACTTCCTGAACATTGGTTAAATGGTTTAAATTTAGCATCCTTTGTCTAGCGGTTCTCCAATAACCCAGGGGGTGAAGAGAAAATGGTTCCCTTCACTTTGTCTCGGGCTAACATCATCCACATTAGAACATTCAAGACGCCTGATGTCATTAGTTTTCATTCTCCCAGTTTTAACAAAATCTTTCAGCAGGGCTATTGCACTCGGGTCTTGAATCTGTATTATTGGGTGATGATGGAGTTGATGTCACCGAGCTTTTTTCTGGTTGAAGTTGCATCATTTTCAGTGGCCCCTTTGAGCTCATACTCATGTCATTATCACGATCTTTATGAAGGGGCTGAGCTGATGCTGTTTTTGTCTGGAATTCTAACCCGATGTTAGAAGGCGAGGAGAGAGATGCTAGCATTGGGCTCTTGCTCGATAGAAGCTGGGTCGTTGTCAATGATTGCCCTGAGTTGTTATTATGTGTCCTCATGCCCGCATCAAAAATAGAATCTTCAGATGGTAGCTCAGCTGACTTTGCAATCATTACCTGAGATGTTGGACCCTTCTTTGCAGGAGGCAAAGGTGGTGGTGTTAAGGTCCTCTTCGGTTGAATTTGATGTATTTTCCTGGAGTGCATTGAATTGTTATGTTGTCCATTCCAAGAATGCCCAGGCAACTGCGATAACTTTGAATACCTTTTTTCTAGGGGTAGAGTTGGTGGTAAGGATTGTTGCATTGTATTTGGATAGGGCCCCAACAACCCCTTTACACCTGGTCCACCTCGAGACAGATTACCACTTGTATACTGACCTGATGGACACAAAGTCCCATCCTTGGATGAAATCATTCCTTCTTGTGGCAGGTGTGACCTAGGCCGACCTATTTGCATGGATTTCGAAAACAAATTGTTCAGACTTCAAAAGGAAACATTGAAGGCTGTATATATGTTTGAACTCAAGAAGGATACATATAGAATAATATACATGAACAATATTATAGAAATTGCGATATGTAAACAAACCTATCGAACAAGTTCTGGTCGGATTCCTTCCTTTTAAAATGTTAAAACAAAAGGAAAGAAATGGGGATGAACTACGTTCAGTTCGCACCTGATGACCCCGACGGGATGGTTGACAAGGAGAGCACTCCAGAGCTTTCACATGACTTATGCACCTTTTCTGCACTGGTTGCATTGTTGGGCTGATCCTTCTCCTTACCCGGTGGTGGCTCCACTGGATCCATCACTATCACTCACAGAACAGACTATAGAATCCAAAGACAATAGAAAAGGTACAAAGATCTGGTCGGGATTAGGATAGTCGAGAGGAACAAAGTAAATAGATATTTTTAGATCCTAGAGGCTGAGACGAAAGGAGTTTGGAAGATGGCAGAAATGCCGTAGAGCTAGGTTGACAGAGTTCTAAGATTGGAGGTAGAGATATGGAAGAGGCTGCCTTGGTCCAAACCATTAATTTTGATATCTTTATATCTTTTCCCATTAAAAGAGGAAGATAGTTGTATGCCTTATAAGTGGCGTTCAGGAATCACAACATTCTTGTGCTCTTCTTGCCATATCTACAGCTTTGGATTTTGGATTCTTTCGATTCCTTTTCCTTGTGACATCACAGGTTGTTAAAAAGGTACTAAAAGTGTTATTGTCAGCTTTGGCTGGGTTCAATTGCCAGCTTGGTAATTTGGTCTTTTTGTCTAGCTGATATTAATGGAGTAGGATGTACTGCTAAAATTTGAGGTAGTGTGAGAAACATGCCTGGGTAGTGTCGAAACATGCCTCGGTGACGAAACTGAAACAAAAAAGACGAAAACGTAAGGAAAAAAACGCACATCCAACCACTAGGATGACAGTTGTCCACTAGGCTAATCCTTGTACGTTTTGAGAACCTTCTGTTCACGCCAACAGCAACTCTTGGCTTATCGTTTGGCTCATCAGAATTGCTCGTGTTTCTTTGCTAAATAAAATTCAAAGTTTTACGCACTAGTCATTCTCAAAATATTGATGACAACATTAACTACATGACAAGAAAACTAGAAAATGCCTTTTTAATACACTAGTTGTTGCGTCATCTGTGATGGACATGTATTCACTAGTCAAATCACACGGGGTGGGAGGGGGACCATGCGCGAGTAGGGCTGCGCGTAAACCTCCGGATAGGGATAATCTTTTCTTCTTTGGAAAGTTTTCTATCCCGAAACTTTTTTCCCAAAATTTTAGATATACTTTGCACCAAATTTTAGACAAACTTTGTAGGATTGTTTTGGCAATTTTATTTTTATTTTTTAGCAATTTTTGGAAAAAGTGGGCCCACCATGCATATCCCACCACGTGGGTCACATCATGTGGGGCCTACCATGCAGGTCCCATGACATGGTCCCATCATGTTGGTCCCAACGTGGAGAAATTTTCCTATCACGCGCGGCGGACGTCCGTCGGGAATCTCAATGGCTCCAGTTACTCCATGTCGGGTGAGCTATTCTCGGAATATGCGCAACACCGTGTGGGGACAGAGATTTAGTTGTAAATATGGTTTGCTGTAAAATATAGAAAATACACAAAATTGTTTCAGCTACGGCACGGCACATGTTCGACACCTGTCCGGAAATATCAAAAGGCACCGACGTCCGCTCTAATCTCTTCCTCGTGCCGCCTCCTTGCTCTAATCTCTTCTTTCTTTTCTCCTTCGATCTGTTCCACCAGTGATCTGGATTCCATCCGTTCTTTCTGGTTTCTTCTTCCTCCAGCCGTCCTCTGTTCTTTACTATTTCTAGGATGGCTGGGTTTCCTCGTTGCGGCGAAGTGTTAGATCCAAGTGACCGCCATGGGGAGGTGCAGCTTATGCAAGAAATTGGCTTCGTCCATGGAGAATCGGGAAGTCGGGGTACCTCTGGTACATCCTCTGCCCAGGTACCAAAAGATGCCAGTCCAAGCAGCCGCGTCCAGCGGTCCTCCCCATCCCCACCGGCGGCCAGCGAAATAATCCTATCACGGTCTTCCTATTTGGTCCTATGTTGTAACATCAAACAATTCCTATCTGGTCCTATGTTTCAAGCTTGTAAATTCTTAGTTCATTCTTGATCATTTTAAGTTTTCTTTGCAACAAACCCGATCGTGTGGCACTTGCACTTTCTTCTTAATTACGATGATTTAGGTTGCAACAAAGCAGAAAAGGTAGTAAATTTAAACATGGTTCAATTTTCAGCTATTGGAAATGAAAGTGAAGACGTAACTATTGTCTAGAACCTTTGCTTGATTGCAAAATGTAATTGCACACTGATGCAAGTACTTCACTCAATCCACTACTTGTAATTGCAGGTAGATTACGCTCGCATGTCTGTGCCCACATGACCAATACTTCTTATCGGTTGTGATGCATGACGCATGCCCCATTATATGACTTGCAACACTAACAAACAAACTTTTCTCATCAAGGCTTATCATAACAAAAAAACCAACTTAACTTAGAAAGGTTTTTGTCTCACCATTTTCTATGGTGTTACATGTTACCATTTTAAATATGCTTATTTGTGGTTGTAAAAAAGTTACAACTAAAATATAGATGGATAGATCATATCATTTTCTACTATCATACCATAATTGAGATGCCACACAACAAAAAGAAGAATTCTGTATATATGAAAGTACGTGAAAACTGCAGTTTTCAATTGTTCAAGCCAAATCCGCAAGTTGTCACTATTCATAATCAGTATGTATTTTCTTCTTTTTTCACGTTCGATAAGTATTAGTTGCATCTCAATTTTTGGCGTAATTTAGATTATTTTTTTGCTATTCAATATTCATAATTTTGCCGGACTTGACATGCAACTTTTTTTGCAACAGTGTAAATTAAATTCTTTATTGGACCAAATGCATGTAAACAACTCTGGGTGCACGTAGTGGCATGCATCAGATTTAAATTGTTTTGTTAGTGGCTCATAAAATTCTTTATGGTTTCGGTGACTGTTGTATGGCCATGGGTAGCAATACATATGCGAGTATGACCTGGGAGGACACATGGGCATGGGTTATCAACACATCATCTAGGTGTGTGACATCTCGTGAGCTACAGGCCGGTATGACTAAAAATCAGCAGCAGAGCATGCGCATGACTAAAAGAAGGGGAAAAAAATCTTTCCAACATGCAATGTACAGGCCGGTGACACTTGATTTTCAGAACTATGCTATGCACCACAAATATTTAGTTTCAACATTCATGCACTTGAACACAGTTTAAACAGCATTTGGACACTTAGTTCAAACACAATTACAAACATCCATTAACTTAGGTCCAACAAAAGTACAATATAGAAACAAAAGCCACTAAAGCCTTTCAATCTGAAGTTTTCTTGGTTCGTTTCTTCTTGTTTCGATATTGGACCTTGACATGCTTATCACTTGTGCCTCTCAGATCTGCAGCAACAAGATCCCGGGCTTCAATTACAACTAGCTCAATCCAACCAGCTTCAATTTTACAACTTGAACTCTGCAAAAAGGAAGGACAAGTATTAGTGGCTCAATCCAAACATCTTCAATTTTACAATTTGTGAAGCAGAAAAATGTTGATGTTGTGGCACAACATGATCAAATGATACAGAACTGTCAGCAGACAGTAACTGATAGCTTTATTTCAAGCCCGCAGACAGTAATTGATTGCTCAATTTCAAGCCTGATCTCCCCAGGATTTACTTTTTCAAGTGGCACACGTACATCACGGCTACTACCATCTAGAAGTCCTTCTAAATTAACTCTTGCACTACCAATGCTTTCATCACCAAATGTATCTACATTATAGCACTTGATTTTTAGATATTCACCACCAGCAATCTCATCAAACTCAAACTTGTCATGTCGAACTGTATGAGATTAGCGTCTTTGTTCTGTATTGAGCTTGATAGCAAATACAACGTTAGAGCTTAAAAATATCTTAACTGGGGCCTGGATGTGGCTGGCCTGGGGTCGCTGGTGGCCTCGAGGTCACCCGCCTGAGCCGCGTCGAGGTCAGGCAGCAACGACGCTCGCATCGGTCCGCAACCTAGGGTTAGGTCGTCGTTGCACTCGCCGATGCAGGCGGGCGCGGGCGCCGGCGCTTCAACGGGTAGCGCGCCGGGAGGCGGGGCGGCCGGATCGCCGGGAGGCAGGGCGACGGGCAGGCGCGGCCGCGGGCTTCATCGCCCGGGAGGCGGGGCGGCGGCATCGCTGGAGCTTCGCCGGGAGTTCAAAGCTTTCTTTTTTTCTCTAGGAAGAACGAATAGGAGACGGAAGAGTTTCGTACGTCTCGTCTCGCGTGAGTATGAGAGAAAGAGCAAGGACACTTTCGTCCGTCCAGGTCACAAAAAACCCAAAAAGCATTTTAGAAATTCCGAAAATCCAGTTTGGGCATTCTACCGGAAGAGGCAACGATTTTGTGGCTATTTTAGCGAAGCCCATCGGAATGTGGATAAAATAACGAAGCCTCACGATTGCGTGGGCAAAATAGTAAAAATCTCGGTTAGAGGGACGAAGAAGGATGGGACGGTGTCATCCAAGCGATATCCCTCTTTTACTGGTGTTTGGTTCAACGTTAAGGAAGGACAGTGTCATCCTTCACATAAATATACTCTCAATATGCTTGATGAAACTATCCCTCAAATTTGGTGAGAAGCCATCCACCTTACACGGACTTAAGTAAGAAAACCAGAGTGGGTGGACTGCGGGTTCAATTTTGAAAAGCTAGGAGGAATAAAGTGTAAAATGTGCAAAAACAGAATTTCCAGAATTATTTCTTTAGAAGGAAACGTGTGGACCGTGTCCACGATCCATGGACCATGGCCGCTGCGATGGTCCACCGGTCCACCGTGAACCGGGCGGCACGGGCGTGACGGTGCCGCGGCTGAGCTCGCCGGAATGGCACACGCACGGCGTTCCCGTGCTCAAGACCTCGCCGCGGCGGGTGGTGGCTCATTGGAGTTGAGATCGGCGGCGAGAGAGAAGTCGGATGCTCGAGCTCGGGTGGGGGAAAGATTCAGCGAGGCCTGGCCGTCGTTTTATAGGTGGAGAAAGGGGAGAGAGGGACAGACGGGCGGCTCGCCGGCCGGATTGAAGCGTCGGCCATTATGGCCTGAACTCACCGGATGCGGCCGTTTCTTGCCAGGAAAGAGGGGGAGACGGGGAGGAGAAGGTGCGGCAGCATGCGGTGCTTCACTTTCTGGTAACGGAAGGGAGAGGAAAGGTCCGGAGGCGGAGCGATGGCGGCGGTCGGGTGCCAGACGTGGAAGACAACCCGCTAATGGGCTGGGCCGCGGCCTAGTTTGCTAGGCCGACTTGCGGGCTGGGCCTGTGCAGTGGGGGAGGAATTGCTGGACTGCGTTGCGAAGAGAGGGAAACTGGGCCGGTAGAGGGAATCAGGCCCGAGTGGCTTGATTTTGATTTTCGAATTTACTTTCTATACTTCATGAGCAAAAATTGGAAAAACATAATAAAATAGCACAAATAAAATACCATAAGAAAGGTGGTAAATTCTACTCGATCTATGTGTATACATGCCATGAGATGCAATGTATCAATTAATATTTTATTTAAAAAAACATGTATTCTTAATCTAGTTGTACACATAAAATGGTGATTATTACTTGGCATTTTTATGTCTCGAAAAATAGGATGTTACACACATGCACGTCAGTAGAGGAGAGGAGGGAGGGAGCCTGTCATGTGCTTGACCGCAGACACATATTTGGACGATTGAGTAGCAGTTATGATCATTTCGTACCACCCAAACAACGGTGGATTGTAACATCAGTTACGTGTTACAGAAAAGTCAATCCATACCCAATTCATCAGATGGTCATCATACTATCCACAAAAAAGCAAGGAAATATTTTGTGGTCTGCAACCAGAACAACTCGTCATATATATCTAGTTCATATTACTTGGTAGGACCAGTCATCTAAAACATCTGTCAGAGATATAAGAATTCTGTTTCCTGAATAAGCTAGTGTATTTTTGGCTAAGCTGAAAGACGCCACAGTTGATTGTGGATTTGGTGAATTTGGCATATGTTAAGGATCATGTCCAAAGATCAATGTGGACAGGTACGAACATCTGCTACAAGTTATGAAATACAAATAAATATCGCTTACGAAGCTTATATAGTAATCTTGCTTGTGTTGTGTACCTAACACAACCGCCTGGGCTTCTCGTATTCGCCTCATCAAAGATTCCAACACTGACTTCGTCACCAGATTTCATGGGAGTGGTTTGCTTGACACAATCCCCAAATCCAATATAACAAAACGTTTACAACTACATAAGCGGAGACCGTGCATGATCATAAACAGTTGAATATAATGAACCCAAACCGGTGGGATGTAGTGTGGGCACATCTGGGACAGGTTTTATCCTCTGCATCGTCAGTATATCCTGACGTCTTCAGGACATACCTCACCTGCTTCGACCCTGGACATGATACACATATCTATAACAGCACTGGGAAGGAACAGGTATTGGAAGGTCCTGGACTCAACCGTTTCATCATTTCTTCATCCAGCTAGATCCTCGACTATTGCTAGTCCGATATGCGGATATTGTTTGCTGGACCGATGGTTACCACCAGTCGCCAGCTAGGCAGCTAGCAGTAGAACGGAGA
>JAUNZO010003581.1:0-21500 GCA_031894775.1 Chloris gayana | reverse complement strand
TGGTATTTCTTACGTCACGAATGAATCCGCAAGCGCACGGAATACCGTTGTAGCACTTCACCCGGAGTATTCCAAGGTATCGTATTTATATCCGCAGGGAACAGAGTATTTCGCAACAAGGTTAGTTTACCCAAGGACAACCAAGACAACGTAGCAAAATAGGGTCGAGAGGGTGACTCTTATCTATTTATCCTTTAAAGGTAGACGAACGCAAGCTAGACTTGTTTACTTCGGGCACCGTCTTAGGCTTGGTCTGCCAAGCCACTCCGGTCTACGAAAGCTCTACTATGTACCCGAACGTGGAGGGTTCCTTTGGATGACAGGGCTGTCACTTCCTGCCACCTACCTCTACAAACCGTGGGGCACACAAGCAAACAAAGGCGATCTCCAGCCTAGACACCACGTCTATGCTATTGACCACTACTCTAGCCTCGGCCTAGAACCGAGTTCGAAAGCTAGAGTACTTCTTGCGAAGCGATGATCCCGTGAACAAGTATAACAAGAATTACGTCTAACACAAAGATATGTCACGATAGATAAGTAGATCACCACGTATAAATCACCAAAAAGAGTGTTTACACGCCAAGGTAAAAGAAAAGGAAATACTACTCCACTTTGCAAAAGGGAGGAACACTCCTTCCTCTTCCTTGCCCTCTCTCCTATTCTACTAAGATACAAGAGGCCCTTGGCCTAAGGATGAGAGTTTTGTCTTGTATCTTGATGTTGGTGGTGTGTTGAGAGAGGGGGTGTAGCCCTTTATTTATAGCCTTGGAAGGTCGGCAACTTGGAGGCGGTTCCGGACGTCGGTGGCATTAATTGCAGGTGGAACCGACCTCCGGACGTCGGTGACAAACCGCCGGAGAAAGATGGGCCAGGGGGCCCACCTGTCGCTTCGGCCGAACCCACTAGGGCGGTTCGGCCGAACCGGCCTCGGACTCCCCGGGCTTGATTCTTCTCTCGGTGCCTTCCCCCGGCTGTGTACTCGGCCCAATCCACTTGCTTGGTTTGATGTTGAGGCTCTGTTTTGTGGTTTTGGGCTTTTGGACTATATTCTTTAGTCCGGGGAAAATCCGTCGATTGCAAAGCCCATGTTTCGTGCATGTTTTCCCCTGTTTTCATATGAATTGCACCTGCATTCATAATTTCACCAAGACTAGTGGAATTTGTTAGAAATAATCCCTATGTCTATTCTTGGTGATGGTGTTTGATTCAAAAAGATGCAACATGTTGACGGTAAAATTGGACCATAAGGACCGTCAACAAGACCCCCACACTTAGCTCTTTGCTCGTCCTCGAGTAAAGGTGGGAGCGTAAGTTGAGAGATCTCTCCCTTAGAGACCTGCACATATGTTATTACAAGCCACACCGTTTTACTTGTGAACATGACGGTGGCTAACATGCATTCTTGGATGATTGATAAGTGGAACAGCTCATGACTCAAGTCACTATACTTTTGCTCACTAAGCACCTTGGGTTTTTTTGAAAGTTTTGAAAATAAACAACATGACTCCCGCTCCTCTTCGATTCTCTTGAATCGCTCAAAAAGTGTTTTCCTCACCAAGGCATTGTGTTGCCTCTCTTTTTCCTACTTCTTAGGCTTGTATGTGGAGATTGGTAGGGAATGAGAGAGGCATACTTGTATCACAAATATTGCTAAGCCAAAAGAAAGGATCCATGGAGAAGCCAAGTCATGTAACCTTGATCAAGAAGTGCGTGTGTGTATGGATATGAAAAAGTGACAACTCCTATTGCAATTGGCCTCTCTTTATTTTGCATTTTCGAGACATGGCTATCTTTTTATTTTCTTTCTTTTCTTTTCTTGCTCTATGCTTGAGCATCTCTTTTCTTCTCTCTTTTTTCATTGCTCATCTTTGTGAGCTTTCTTTTCATTGCTCATCTGTGTGAGCTTTTACATAGCCATGTCTCGTTTATGCGTGATTGAGAGAGAGAGAGAGGTAAAAAGAGGTGCAAACGAGGAGTGTCTTTATTTTGGTGGGGTGCTAGCTCCTAGTGTAGGAGTTTAGCCCTGGTGGAGTGTACGTGATCTTGATCAAGAGAGCATGACAAGTTTCTCTCTAGGGTCACTCAATTTTGGTAAAGCTCATTGCAATCACAAGCAGCATATGTATGTAAGTTTTGCAAGGTATGATCATCATATGGCATTGGTAGGAATTTTTGTATCAAGAGAGGAGCATGAAGCCATGGTATTTTTGTTTTGTGAAATAAAATTCCCAAGGACTCGGTAAGCTAAGCATAAGATCATTTCGTCGAGCCATATCACACTTGCCAATAATCTAGAAAAACATGGGTCCTATGGATTTGATTATTTGTTCACGGGCAAGTGGTGATGAAGCGAGTAATAAAAAGTGTGCAAGATCATCATGAGAGCATTAGGGAGAGACTTGGGAAAAGGTATTCAAAAGAAATCTTCCCAAGTTTTAGTTGGTCAAGTTTTGGTAATTGTTTTTCGCGTCTCGTAATGAACTTGACAAATAAAGTAGGCGAAAAGGAAGTGTGGGAAACAAACTCAAGTGCCACGAGGAAGCAGGGTCGAGTGGGACCCACCAGGGTTCGGCCGAACCACCCTTGTGGGTTCGGCCGAACCGGCCCGGGCCCCCCGGTGCTCTGTTTCGCAGGTTGTGTTTGTGTTGTTTTCCTCGTGATGTTTCTGCGCGCTACGCGTGTGTTTGTCTTTGCTTTCCGCGATGTCCCCCCACACTTGCCTTTTTGCCTCGTTTTCTTCAAAATAGACAAAGATATTTCGAAACAAAACTTGCTCTACCGGTAAGGGAAGACCGGGGAGCACTAATATGATTAAAAATTTAAAAGAGCAGGCGCATTACAATCTTGAGGAATTGAACAAATGATAAAAATGTGCTCGCGGGAAATGATGAACGCGGGAAGGTTCATTTTAAACGTCGTATTCGTCCTCCTTCCCGCGTCCTTGAAGAGACGCTTGATCTTGGAGTTGGTGCTGCGGCGATGGCTCGCCTCGGGCATCCTTCAAGTCTTCAATAGCGTCTTTGATCTCCGCAACATTATCACGTAGGCGTTCATGGGCTTCGCGGAGATCAACGTGTTTAGCGAGGAGGATTTGGTAGGGGCTTTTTTTAGGAGTTTTCTCCTCCTCGCTTTCATACATTCCCCCTGCCCTCTTAATGGGAGAGGGAGAGAGACGCCTCCTTATCCTCTTAGGAGGAGTGTCGCCCACGGATTCGCGGCGTCTCTCTTTTCCGCCGAGGTGAGCGGCGGGATGAGCTGCTTTCCGCCACCGCGGATTCCCTTGATCTTGAACCTCTCGCCGGGCTTCTTGATGGGGCTAGGCAGGTTGCGCCCTCATATTGATGGTGCACCACCTGCCCGCTCTTGGTAGCGAGGGTGCCGACGTACTTCTCTCCAGGAGGGAGAGCGTTGTCGGCGGCGTCGGCGTTCTTCTTCTTGGGGGTAGATTTCCCCTTCTTTTGGCGAGGTGCCACAGCAGCGGGAGAGCTCTTGGAGGGTGTTCTTGCTGCTGTGGGTGGAGGTTCAATAGCGAGCGGTAGATCATGGATCATCAAGGCTTGCTCGCTGGGAATGGAGACATGATCAAGGATGTCTTCGAGGCCGACTTGGCGGCAAAGCTCGCTGGTGGTGACGGAGACGTCGAGGCTTGGGATGCTACTGTCCATGGTGCTGGGCAAAAGCTTTTTTGTGCGAAATGGACAAGGTGGAAGAAAGGTGCAAGGGAAAAATGAAAGAAAACACCTTCATTTATAGATAAAAGCATGGAAAGAATTAATTTGATTTTTCCCGCAGCATGGAAGGCACTAAGCGAGGAGATTTGATCTTGTGACCGTTGGAGACAAAAGATGAAAGAAAAAAGTGACCGTTTGGGGTCAGTACTGGTTCGGCCGAACCAGCAAGGGGGTTCGGCCGAACTGTAGTGGGCCCCTCTCGGTCCCCTTCCTTTCTCGGTTGATTGCTTGCTAAAATTATTTCAGGGAAAGAGCTACTACGGGATATAGATAAGAAAGAGCTATCATGAGAGAAAATTTAAATTAATCAAGTGCATGACATCAAATTCTTTATCTTTATCGGGCTCGAAATAAATTTTAAGGCGCTGACCATTTACCTTAAATATTTTACCTTCGTCGTCTTGAAGTGTGATCGCTCCATGTGACGAGGTGTCAATAACCGTGTATGGTCCGTCCCATTTACTTCTTAATTTTCCATGCCCGAAGAGTTTCACCCGTGAATTGAATAGCAAGACCTTATCTCCAACCTTAAATACCTTTATCTTTATCTTTTTGTCGTGCCACCTTTTTGTCCTTTCTTTGTATATAGCTGAGTTGTGGTAAGCTTTGTCTCTCCATTCTTCTAACTCAGCTATCTCCATTTTTCTTTTGCGTCCGGCACCATTAAAGTCCATGTTCCATTTCCGGATGGCCCAATACGCTCGGTGTTCCATCTCGACGGGTAAATGACATGTTTTCCGTACACGAGCTGGTATGGGGACATGCCTATGGGTGTCTTGTATGCTGTACGGTATGCCCATAGTGCATCGGGTAGCTTGTCCTTCCATCCCTTCCCCATTTCTGTTACGGTCTTTTGCAGGATCCGCTTGATTTGCTTGTTTGAGGTCTCGGCCTGCCCACCGGTTTGAGGGTGGTATGGAGTAGCGATATTATGCCTTGATCCAAGTTCTCTTAGGAAGCTTCGGAAGGTCTTATCAATGAAGTGAGACCCTCCGTCGCTTATCACTAGCTTCGGTGTTCCAAACCTTGGGAAGATAATTTCGTGGAACATCCGGCGAGCATGCTTGGCATTTGCGGCCCTGCAAGGCATTGCTTCCACCCACTTAGACACGTAGTCTACCGCCACCAAGATGTATTCGCAGTCATGTGACTTGGTGAACGGTCCCATGAAGTCAATGCCCCATACGTCGAAGAGCTCGACTTGTAAATTGTAGTTGAGGGGCATTGCATCTCTTGCCGTGATGCCTCCAACTTTTTGACATTCCGGGCATCGCTCGACAAATTCCTTTGTGTCTTCGTACATGGCTGGCCAAAAGAAGCCACTTTGCCATATCTTGGCCTCGTGTACGAAACACGCCGTAGTGTCCCCCGTATGGCGATGCATGGCACTTCTCAATGATTCGTGTGCTCTCGGGTATGGGCACACATCGCCTTAGCAATCCATCGGCGCAGACACGGTAAAGGAAGGGCTCTTCCCATAAGTGACGGCGACTCTCATAGATGAGTCGTTTCTTGTTCTTTCCAGGTGGTACGTACTCCGTTGCCATGAAGTTCACAATGTCGGCGTACCATGGATGTGAGTCCCTCACTAGGAGCAGCATGTCATCGCGTAGGAAATCATTGATGGGTAATTCCTGCAGGTTAGTGAATTGTATACGCGACAAATGATCTGCCACGGAATTTTCTACTCCTTTCTTATCACGGATTTCTACATCAAATTCTTGGAGTAGAAGAACCCATCGTATCAAACGAGGTTTAGCATCCTTCTTATTGAGCAAAAACTTTAAAGCAGCATGATCGGTGTAAACAATGACTTTTGCTCCGATCAAGTAGGATCTAAACTTATCAAAAGCAAAAACAACAGCAAGGAGCTCTTTTTCAGTGGTAGTGTAATTTAACCGAGCTCCAGTCAAGGTTTTGCTTGCATAGGAGATTGCATGATGCTTTTTATCTCTAGTTTGGCCAAGAACAGCCCCCACAAGCAAAATCACTAGCATCACACATTATCTCAAAAGGCAGCGTCCAATCGGGGGTTGGATAATTGGCGCTGAGATGAGTGCATTCTTAAGGGTAGTGAAAGCAGTCATGCATTCATCAAGTAAACTCAAAGGGTGCATCCTTTGCAAGCAGATTTGTAAGGGGTCTAGCAATTTGAGAGAAATCTTTGATAAAACGACGATAGAACCCCGCATGTCCCGAAAGCTGCGAATGCCCCTAACATTCATAGGAGGTGGAAGCTTTTATATAATTTCTAATTTAGCTTTGTCCACCTCTATCCCCTTTCGAAATCAAATGCCCCGAACTATGCCTTCTCTAACCATGAAATGGCATTTCTCCCAATTGAGCACTAAATCATTTTCTTGACAACGTTGCAAGACTTTGTCTAAATTTTCTAAACAATGATCGAAGGTTTTTCCATAAACAGAGAAATCATCCATGAATACTTCCATAATCTCTTCGATCATGTCGGAAAAGATAGACATCATGCAACGTTGAAAAGAAGCAGGTGCATTGCAAAGCCCAAAAAGACATTCGTCGATAGGCGTAAGTTCCATAGGGGCATGTGAAAGTGGTTTTACTTTGATCGTCGGGATGGATGGGGATTTGATGATATCCTGAATACCCATCAAGGAAACAAAAGAAAGAATTATTTGCCAGCCGTTCCAACATCTCATCGATGAAGGGCAGCGGAAAATGATCCTTCTTTGTAGCCTTGTTAAGTTTTCGGTAATCTATGCACATCCTCCATCCCGTGACGGTGCGTTGAGGGATCAACTCATTTTTGTCATTATGGACGACCGTCATTCCTCCTTTCTTGGGTACGACCTGCACTGGACTCACCCACTCGCTGTGTGGAACAGGATAGATAATGCCAGCATGTAAAAGTTTTAAGACCTCCTTTTTAACGACCTCCCGCATCGCATTGTTCAACCTCCTTTGAGGTTCCCTAGATGGTGTACTATCGGGGTCTATGGGAATGCGATGGGTGCAAAGAGCAGGGCTGATTCCCTTGAGGTCTCCAAGCGAGTACCCAAAGACGGAGTGATGTTTTTCTAGCACGGCTAAGAGTTTTGCAGTTTCCTCCTCCGAAAGCTTGTCACTTATGATGACAGGGGTTTCGGGATTTCCGTGAAGAAAACGTAGCGCAAGCCTCGGTGGAAGAGTTTTGAGCTCTACGGGAGGTGGCGTAGGTGTAAAAGTTTCGGGCAGCTCAAAAGTTTCCGCCGAATCATCCTCTTCTAAAATGAAATCAAGAGCATCTTCATCCAAGGATGATTCGGGGTTTTCATGAGGAAAAATTGCCATAACCTCCTCCATGCATTCTTCTTCCACAAGCGGCTCCTCGGCAAAAGAGTTTTGTGCATGAATGATAGGAAGAGAAAAAGTTTTCTTTCCGAGGGTGAAGTCTAAGGTTCCTGAAGGTGATATCCCTAAGAAAAGCTTTTCTATGGGATGACCGACCAAAACATCGAAATCCAGGATTCCGAAACGTGAAAGTCCAAGGAAACCTCTCGCTTCATTACGCTTAATGCAAACATCTCTAATGATCCCCAAACTCTCAAAAATTGCCCCGGTGGGGCTTTAAGGAGTTTGTCGAAGGTGCCCATGTCTCGTTTCCAAATAAAGTTGAAGCAAAAGATTCGGACATGATGTTGGCACCTACTAGAGGATTATAGGGAACACCTACCATTACTCCCCGAATTGAGCCACGAATGGTTGATCTAGGATGATCAAGTCGAAGAACTTCCGAAGAAAGTTCGTTTTCCATCAACCATTCATCGCTCATAATTGCTGTCAACTTCCGAACAGTTTTTAAGAGAAGAGATTTTTCAATAGGTTCGGGGTTGGTGCAGGAGTGCTGGTTTCTTTTGATAGGAGTAGTTCAAGGTGTTTCCAAAATCTTCAAAAATTTCTTCCTTGAACTCAAATGGGAAATCAAGAGGTTCATCTTCCTCTATCATTGTTCTTGTGTTAGATGAGGACTCGAGTGCTAGGTGCTCCATCATGGGCACCAAGTGTTGTGTCTCTTGCACAACAAGTTCCTCATCTTCCGACTCCGGCTCTACGAGTAAGTCAGCGGAAAAGGTGTGTTTTCCACAATTCGATCCAAAAGTTCGTGTGCTTCCGCTATGGTCTTATGAGAAAAAGATCCACCCGCGGCCGTGTCAAGATAAAGTGCGGTATCGTTGCTCAATCCCGAATAAAAGTGTTGTAATAAAACGGGTTCGGGAGCAATAATTCTGGTCCGGAGTCCGTTAGAGAACAGAACCGAATCCATGACGCACTTAAGGTTTCCTTTTCTTCTTGTCGAAAGCCTATTATTTCCGCTCGTAGAGAAGTGATACGAGATACGGGGAAGAATGCTAGACAAAATTTGTCTCGCAATTCTTTCCAATCACCGTTCACTCTCTTAGCGGTGTAAGTGTACCATTGCTTCGCCTTCTCATTGAGAGAGAAGGGAAACAACTTCCACTTCAATGTTTCTTGTGTCATGCCATGGATCAATCGGCATGAACACAAATGTTCAAACTCTCGCAAGTGTTCATAAGGATTTTCATGTTTAAGACCCGAAAAGGATAAACCTCTAATCATCGAAATGTAATCGGGGAGAACTCATAGCCAGGTGAAGAAATAGGTTGTGATGATGATGGTGGCTCTAAGAGTTCACCCCGTGGAGTGGAGAAAGATTGGATGGTTGGGTGTGACTCCATGATATGTTTTTGTGAAATTTTGAATGTAAGGAAAAAAATAAAAACAGAACGGTAAGTAAGATAGATTACGAGGGCAAACCTGATTCGTTACAAAGATAACAACCGTTCCCGACAACGGCGCCGAAATGCTTGTTGGTATTTCTTACGTCACGAATGAATCCGCAAGCGCACGGAATACCGTTGTAGCACTTCACCCGGGAGTATTCCAAGGTATCGTATTTATATCCGCAGGGAACGAGTATTTCTGCAACAAGGTTAGTTTACCCAAGGACAACCAAGACAACGTAGCAAAATAGGGTCGAGAGGGTGACTCTTATCTATTTATCCTTTAAAGGTAGACGAACGCAAGCTAGACTTGTTTACTTCGGGCACCGTCTTAGGCTTGGTCCGCCAAGCCACTCCGGTCTACGAAAGCTCTACTATGTACCCGAACGTGGAGGGTTCCTTTGGATGACAGGGCTGTCACTTCCGCCACCTACCTCTACAAACCGTGGGGCACACAGCAAACAAAGGCGATCTCCAGCCCTAGACACCACGTCTATGCTATTGACCACTACTCTAGCCTCGGCCTAGAACCGAGTTCGAAAGCTAGAGTACTTCTTGCGAAGCGATGATCCCGTGAACAAGTATAACAAGAATTACGTCTAACACAAAGATATGTCACGAAGATATGTCACGATAGATAAGTAGATCACCACGTATAAATCACCAAAAAGAGTGTTTACACGCCAAGGTAAAAGAAAAGGAAATACTACTCCACTTTGCAAAAGGGAGGAACACTCCTTCCTCTTCCTTGCCCTCTCTCCTATTCTACTAAGATACAAGAGGCCCTTGGCCTAAGGATGAGAGTTTTGTCTTGTATCTTGATGTTGGTGGTGTGTTGAGAGAGGGGGTGTAGCCCTTTATTTATAGCCTTGGAAGGTCGGCAACTTGGAGGCGGTTCCGGACGTCGGTGGCATTAATTGCAGGTGGAACCGACCTCCGGACGTCGGTGACAAACCGCCGAGAGAAAGATGGGCCGGGGGGCCCACTGTCGGTTCGGCCGAACCCACTAGGGCGGTTCGGCCGAACCGGCTCGGACTCCCCGGGCTTGATTCTTCTCCGGTGCCTTCCCCGGCTGTGTACTCGGCCCAATCCACTTGCTTGGTTTGATGTTGAGGCTCTGTTTTGTGGTTTTGGGCTTTTGGACTATATTCTTTAGTCCGGGAAAATCCGTCGATTGCAAAGCCCATGTTTCGTGCATGTTTTCCCTCGTTTTCATATGAATTGCACTCGCATTCATAATTTCACCAAGACTAGTGGAATTTGTTAGAAATAATCCCTATGTCTATTCTTGGTGATGGTGTTTGATTCAAAAAGATGCAACATGTTGACGGTAAAATTGGACCATAAGGACCGTCAACACCCGCGCTCCCCTTTCCCCCACTCTGCTGCCGCCCCCGCGCCCAGGCATCACCTCGCGCCGCCGCCGCCATTGCCACCGCCTCCCCATTCCACTGTGGACCACGCGTCCCTAGCCGCCTCGCGACACCGCGCCGAGCACCGCCTCCACGCACCGCCTCCAACCAAACCCGCGCGACGAAGAATGGCCGCCCGAGGAGCTCCAACGACACCGCCGGACAGGTGCCGCCACCTCGTCGCCGTCGCGAGTCGCCTCCGGCCACCTCCGCCTCGCATGACGCATCCGGTGAGCTCGCCTCGACCTCCTCCCCATTTCCCCTCTCTCCCGCCCTGAACCGGCCACCGGAGCGCCCCGCGGCCAACTCCGGCGAGCCTCCATGGCGACGCCGCCGTGCCGCACTTCACCGGCCACCACCGTCACCCGCGCCTCACCGCTAGCCGCCCGATCGGACTTGGACGGGCGGGATTAGATCCCGAGTGCATCGGTATGGGTCCGGTCCATGATGGACCCATGGACCGTGCCTCTGCGCCGGTCTACATGGCCCGTGAGCCTAGTCCATGGTTTTAGGATTTTTTTAAATTGTTTAATCCTGGTAAATTGATAGTTTTACGGGTAGGCCCCGACGTTTAGTTTAATATCGATTAGGTCCTTACCTTTTTACATAAGCTGCCCTTAGTTTAATGTTATTTCTATTTTAGCCCCTACCGCGTGTTTAGATGGTAGTTTTTCAGCTTAGCCCCTGTATTTTATAGATTTTACGCATTCATGTTTCTATGTCTAGGTAATTTTACACGTTAGCCCTCTAGGTCTATAGTTAATTACGAATAGGCCCTTTATTTCATAAAAGAAGCCCTAAGCTTTGTTTTAATTCTGTTTTAACCCTAGTCTTTTGCGATAAACTTTATATTTAAATTGTAAATTAATTTTAAACCCCTAAACTGTTTTGTAGTAATGTTTTTGCCATAGGACCTTTTTACATAAACACCCTCGGCCTTTTTGGAAATTACGTTTTAGCCCCTATTTACTCAAATAACACTATATCCCGTACTTTTACAAAAACAACCCTAGTGTTTAATAAAATTATATTTTTTCCTTATCCTTTTGACACTTTAGCCCCTAAACTCTTCCATATTTACAAAATAACCCCTACCTTAGTTGTTTTCATGTTTTAGCCCCTAAAACCTCAAACCTTCGTAACTTTTCGCTCACAGCTCCGATTAAGGCGATTCTTGCGCTCACGGAATCGTAGCGACGCGTACTTCCTTTTAGTAATGCTTTTATAGTCTTTTTGTATGGTGTAATGTTCTGTTTATTAGTTATTTCTGTGTTTATTTGCATGCTCGATTGACGCGACATAATTAGAAGACGATCGAAGCACGGGATTCGAAGAGCAAGAGTCGAAGATATAATCGGGAGCAAAGAGAGAAAGAGGCAAGTGTCCTTGACGCATCTTGCACCTATTTCCTTTTCTATCTGCACATGCTTGCATTTGCTTGTGATAAATATGAATCCTATGTGTCATGTCTTGTTCCATACTTATCCTTGTCGCTCTGGGTGGTATTAGTTGTAGATTTGGGTAGATCATGCTTAGTTGCTTTAATTGGGTTTAAGACATGCTAAATGTTAATCTTGTTAATGATCCAGTTGAACATAATGATCATGGTTGCTTGTTTATATTTCGAACATTGATTTTGGTGACGGGTGGAGGAACTATGTCGGGGTGTACCGGTAGTTCCATGGAATGCTATCACCCGAATCATAAGGACCGGTTCGTGGAGCGATCATCCATGTTAAACCGTACAACCACGAGCCAAGTATGGGCGCGGCTTGACGTAGTATGCGGTCGAGACCAGTCGAGTACGCGTGAAGGAGAGGGGGCTATGGCTGGTGTTATACCGGTAGTCCCGGGGGAGGTGTGGTGAAGAGATAAGGTCTCGGAACCATCCGGCTCAAGGAAGGAAGCTACCCGATGACGGGTTTACACGTCGGGTGAGTGGAAATCCTAGTGGGCGCGTACAAAGCTGGAGGAACCCGTGAACCGCCATGGAAGTGATCTCCTGGCCGCACACCAAAGAAAGTGTGCAAGTGCTTGGCCGGCACGGGCATAATGGAGGTTTTTAGTCCACCCGGCAACAGGGGATGGAATCACTTTCTCGTGGTGAATTGTGTACAACCTCTGCAGAGTGAAAACTGTCATGACAGCCGTGCTCACGGTCAAGAGCGACATGGACCCTCACGCGGATTAGAGGGATGGTAATGGTTTGGATGCATGGTTCTCGAGAAGGAGACATGCGTGGTTTGGATAATTGATGGATCTCCGGAGTCACATCACATAGTAAATAGCCTGCTTAATTAATGAACTAGACATAGGTGCTTCTATGCCTTAAACCCTGTGTTAGCCTTTTTTGATCGGCCAATCATGTCATACTTTCCCCCACTCGCTGAGTACGTAATGTACTCATACGTTTGTTGCCTCTCTTTTTGCATCATGCCATAATTCAGAAGTGAAGGCTGAAGTTACATCATTCGAGGAGACGATGAAGTGGTGGTCTAGGCCTGCGGTCTTCCGGTCGACTTCCTATGAGAGCTCGAAGGACGCCAACGCTTAGTTTAAATTCCGCCGCAATGTAATCTTTTACTTTAGACCTACGGGTCCTTGATGTAAATATTTAATGAATTAATAAAGATATTGTTCTTTTATCACATAATTTGTCCTGTTTGCGTGAAAACTTGATCCCGGGCACGCATACGGATGAATCCGATTTCGGTTATTGAAATCGGGTGTGACAGATTTCAACAAGAGAGTCCGTCAGGAGTAAAAGAGATGATCCATCCTTTGAAGTTGTCAATATTACTCAACAATATGGCAGAGAGACAAGTATACCAAACATTCCAAATAATGAACCTTTCACTACTTCAAGTTCATCAGTCCTATCTCGCTCCAAGAGCTCTATTAATTCCTATCAGGTCAAAGATAATACAAGATGAGGTAACTTAAATATAATTTCATTTTCATTTTATTATAGCTAAGTTCACTAACTCTAATTTTTTATAAAATCATAGAATAATACTGTCATACCTCCATCACACCTTCACAACGAAAGCGATCCAATGGACGTTGAACAAACTGGGTATGTTTTCCTTCATTGCAACAATTATTTCTAAGCTTCAGATAAGCTGAAATAAATATGTTCACTTCATATTAAAAAAAATGCAGGAATGTCAATCAGGAAACCTTAACTGGGAGAAAAAGACCATACATGGATATATTACCACACTCACAGGTACTACATAACTGATAGGGTTTCTATTTTCTTCTGATTCAAATAATATTTTATTAATTTCTCTATTTCATTGAACTAGCAGTGTGGTACCAGTGGTGACCAAGATGGTCTGGACAATAAGAATCAGATGCATTCCAAGAAAGGAAGGCTGTAAGGTAGGGAAAAAATAGTTCTACATAATTCATGTATATAATGGTACATAAATTAAATAAAAATAAATAATCCCTTGCATTATCTATTCCATTTTTGTCACAGGTCAAACAAGAACAGAATCATCATTTGTGGTCTACATGTTGGCAGCTGTTTTTTGGAGGCGAGAAACAAGATAACTTCGTACTGCTTTTGCAAGAAATATATAAATTACTTAATATTTAGCATCTACATATAATATGACATATTCGCAAAGACTACGGTAATTGAAGCTTTTGCTATATGCATGCTCTTGTAGTAGGCATGTATCTACTGCCAATGACTTATTTTTCTACAACAGATTTGAAGGAACTCTTTTAAACTACAAAAGAGTTCCAATAAAATCTGTTCCCAAATGCTATGTAAGTAAAGGCAACAGCTAAGCTCAAGTGGCTTTTGGTCTCTATGTACAAAATCGGCAGGATGGACTATTCTATACTTTCTATTTTGTTCTGTATCTATATAGTTAAAAATCTGTAAAGGATCGCGCTAGCTTCCTCAACATCATAAAATCTCAAAACATCATTGCTGAGGGTCATAACGCGCGGTTAATTGCCGCGCTATCTTTCTAGTGTATATATATAATAAATCATATATATGTGTGTGTGTGTGTAAAAAGACTAAACATAAATAGGCATTCTTATCATTTTGTTGTTTTATCCTCTATTTTGGTCACATATTACCAGTTTAGGATCATTTAGTACCCGATTATGTGCCATGTATACATAATTTAGGTGGTTAATTTTGTTTGTTGGTGCTAAAAATTTCCAATACCCATGGCCAAAATTCTAGACCCACCCCTGCTTGTGTGGATTGGTGATATTACAAGAAATCTACATAGCTCAGTTTGCAAAAAAGAAAAATATATATAATCTATGCTTGTTTATTTGTTGTTGACAGTGTTATTAGGGATAATTCTTCTCACACCACTGATTAGGAGTGTCGTCCTCATAACACCACTACTAAAAGCGACATCTCAACTTCTCAAGAATACCATCAGTAAGGGCGTTTTTGGTAGGCCCAAACCAAGGACTGAATAAACACTTTTTTTTTCTCACGATCTCCGAGTACTGCCGCAAACTCAAGGCCATGGCGGATGCCCTCGGTGCTTTGGGCGAGCCAGTCCGCGACCGCACTCTCGTGCTCTCAGCTCTCCGTCCTACGCGGACTCAACGAGCGCTTCAAATACATGGCTGCGATCCTCACCCGACAGAAGCCCTTCCCATCTTACGATGACGTGCGCAATGATTTTATATTTGTTGAAGAGATAAACATGGCCTCCTGACCAGGTTCTTGTAGTTAATAGCTGAAAGCGCCTAGGTATACGGCCCCCTCATCAATTTGACGGTCGTGGCCTTCTCTGAGCGCGACACGCCATTTGTTATCGCCGTGGCCTCCTCCGAAACAACGCGTAGTGGAGCGCTGCCGCTTCCCGTCCCTGCGTCCTCCTTTGCCTTCGCACCCTGCTTCCCGTCCCTGTGGCCTTCTTAGGCTTCGACCCAGCTACTAGCGTAGCCCGTTCACGACCATGTAAGCGCTGGCCCGCAGTTATCCGGCCCGGTTGGCGTAGGCCCGCGGAGATGCAAGGCGGTGGGAAGGGCGATTCCTCGGGCGCCTGGAGAGCCGACATTGGATGAGGTCGACCACCACTGGCCTCTGTCGTTCATCACCATTAGCTTCACCTGAAGAGAGCACAGCGGCCATACCGCAGGTTAGGCTTCGTCGCTGTCTCTATCCGGTGCATCAGTACTTTCCACTAGATTCTTGAACTACAATGTTGTCTTATGCTCTGCTTTGGAATCGTTGCAAGCAGACATCCATTACGGCGTGGGCTCCTTCCCCAACACCAGCGGCAGCCACATGGAGTACGAGTACCTACCCGTGGACGCAGAAGAGGAGTGCGCCCACACTCTCTTGCTTTAACAGTTTTGATTCCGCTGTCCCTCACCATTTGATTAACAAATCATTCCCGAGGTATCATTAGCAGGGGAAAGTACATAGTTTTAAAACTGATATGATAAGTACGCTCCCATACAACTTAAAATACTCTTGATGCATGGCTCCAAAGATGATCTCAAGTATGCCTGTATTCAAGATCACATCACGCTAATTACCTATGCAGTACCGCACCAAGTAGGCAAGTCCTACCTCAGACTCAACCAAGTATTAAAGAGCAGATCATTTTGTTCATGCGTCCTCCGTCCCTACATTACCACCTCAGACTCAACCAAATAAATCAGGATTAGCACACACCCAAGAATCTCGCTTAAAATCTTATTTCCTAAGCTGCAAAGACAAATCTTGCTTTTTATCACTGATGAATACATAAAAAAGAAAAGAACCATGTCCACACACTTTGAAGAGGATTAGGAATTGAAAACATCTTTTTACATTTGCAGTATACTGAAAAAGCATGTACATTCCATATAACTGTTTTCACATATCTACTAATATATAAAAGATGCAACCCACTAAGAATCATTCAATGCTATTTCTCTAGCTCCACATTGCGCCACATCATCTCCAACCCATTAAGAGTCATTCAATGTTACTTCTCTAGCTCCATGTTGCACCACATCATCTCAAATAATTTTAACAATTAGATAAAGATTGAATGTTGGCGATTAAGAGCTATTTTTGAACTTTTCAAATCTCTAACATGTCATCTAGAAAGTTAGCACTCCCGATTATCATCTCCGACAATCTATCCATCCATGCATCAATATCCTCATGTCACTTTATGTTATCCGGCCACCATAAATTAAGATAGAGAAACTACTGTCTTCAAATATCTCCATTACTACTCCATCTTTTGTTTCTATGTCTTTTTCGTTTCTATTTACTTTCTTTTCTAGGTGTTTGTGAAATATTTTTTCTTCATATTATATAATGTGTCGCGGCAACGCGCGGGTATCATCTAGTTTTCTTGTATTCCTCCAACCAAGCTATTATTTCAACTGTTTGCACCCTCTAGCAGTACCATGTTATTTATAATAAAGTAGGGGCCCACAAATCCATTAGGTCCCTTCTTAACACATTTACACACATTTACAGATCCAGTAGTGCCCTCACACACATCAGTCGTCCAAAATTCCAAGCCTAAAAAACAGACTAAATTGTACCTGTCACTTTTTCAATTGCATGCCTAGGTCGTCCACTGAGGCCAAGATGTGGTTCAAGGCAGTGCTCGTATACATACCCTCCTCATTGGGCCTCACCATTCTTGTGGCTGCTCGTGGAGCCCATAGTTCTTACAGAAGGTGCTGGACTGGAAACCAGATCATTCTGCAATACAATGGCCCTCCTAGATTCCAGACCGCAAAGACCATCTCACCATCCTTCTGCTTCATGTCCTCCAGGGACATAAGCACATTAAAAGAACACATACACCATGCAGTAAATAGTATTTCATCACTAGGTCACCCCAGACTGTTCATTGTCCTGCTGCAAGAACATCATTAAGAAGAAGAGTCTTTTGCTACCCGGCTGAATATAACCGTGAACAGCCAGCCTTTTGGATCAGTTTGTGATCCTTCACTCAACAAGCACTTTACCTTTGATCAAGCAAAAAGGTGAGGAGCAATGAAGACCTCCAGGAAGAAACAACGCGACCATGTCGTACAAACAACACGAAGCAAAGTTCCTACGACAGCGAACGCAGATTTAGCCTGCTTAAAAAACTCATATGTAACGGTACTGTAATGACCAGACCATTTCTACGTATCCGTGTTATTCATTAACACTGTGTTCCATCAATCCACGCCTAAAAATTGTATTCACCATTATCCCCGAACTGGCGCGACGGAGCGCGCCTCCTTGCCTAGTTGTTACTACACCACGTGCCTCTGCTCCTCACGCTAGCTCGACAAGCGTTGTTCCACCGATCGGTGGCGGCGGCACCCCAAGCGCTCCTGGTACTGGTGTCGGCTCCTCCTCTTCCAATAGGCCCAGGAAGAACAAGAAGAAAGGTCGCGGCAACGGACAAACTTGGCCATCTGTATACGACCCAACCCATGGACGGGAACAATATACATGTGGCCTCGGTCCTCTGCTCCTGGTCCAAGGCCGAACGGGCAGTTCCAGCCTCGTGGGCCTCCCTCCATGCATCCGCGCGCGCCGGTCCAACAACAAGCCTTCATGGCCGGGCATGTGGGCGGATTTGGTGGGCCTGCGGTGCCGTATTTACCAGGCCTGCCGCCTCCACCGTTGTGGGCTCCTTCTCCACCGGCCCAGTATGCGCCTCCACTCCGCCACAGATGTTGCTGCCTCCCGGTGCGGTATGGGACCAGAACGTTCTCGCCAACAACTACAGCACCATGACGCTACAACCTCCGCCGACTACCACCTGGTATATGGGCTCCGGGGCTTCTTCACATATGACATCAAATTCCCACCT
This sequence comes from Chloris gayana, assembly GCA_031894775.1. NCBI lineage: Eukaryota > Viridiplantae > Streptophyta > Magnoliopsida > Poales > Poaceae > Chloris > Chloris gayana. The sequence continues at coordinate 3,783 of JAUNZO010003581.1, read as the reverse complement.
CACCTATCCTTCATTTTCTACTCCTTCCAATACTACTAGTGAGGCGGGGCGCGCTTTCGCGCGCCACTCGTTAGCCTGTTGTGTATATTACTCTAACTGTGTATCGTACATTGAACCAACAGCAGTGGGGCTCAGATATGAGTTTTTTTCTCCTTCCTCCCGGATATTTTTCTCCCTCGCGTGACTCTCGTCCCACTCGCGGTCCGTTGGTTTTCCTCCCCAAGTTAGCGCCGCCGGCGCTGCTTTCGTCTCTCCCCGTTGTGCGCGTGCTTCCGGCCCTCCTTCTCCGGTCCTCGTGTGGTATTCTCTTCTCTCCTCCGGTGCGTACGTCGCACTATAAAAAAAGAAGAGAGAATTTGTAATACGAGCAGACAATGTGACACCCAGATACACCAGAGGAACATTAATAGTAACAACAAAACATTTAAGTAACCAATACACATTCGCAGCAACGCACATATAGATAAGAGCAACATATTAAAAAACACAAATAAAAATACAGTACATAGAAAGACAATAAACAAGAAAGAACCAAACTAAAAAGAAATATAGAGGACCATACCTTAACAACGTACACAACAACAACAGCAACCAGCAGCGTTAGGCAAAAAACAGATGGACCTACAAAAACCAAAACACCAATTAGGAGACGGAACAACACAGAAGCAAAGAGAAAATAAGGCAACGACATTCAGCGTTTACCTACTGGCCTCTATTATTTTCATATTGGCGATATCACGAACATACAGTGGAGAACTATGGTCGCCCATGTAAGAACAAAAGTTTTTTATTATTATTGCTGTACAATAACAACAATGAAACATTCCTTTAACCCCACTATATCAGACGGTGGGAAATTATTCTCGGCCATGGCACAGTAAAACATTTTTATTTTCTTAATGTACACGAAGACAGACGAAATATTCGTCAAAGCCCACTATACCAGAAAGCAGAAACAGTTAATAAGTGTAGTTTATAAAATGGAAGGACATAATAAAGGTTTACTGAAAAATGGTGAGAAATAAATAATAGAATTGTAACAACCAAAGAACCTATCAGTTCACTTCTTTTCAATGGCACCGCAAACTCCAATCTAGAATTGTAAGAATCAAAGAACCTATCAGTTCACTTCTTTTTTACTACACCGCAAATATTTACAAGGCAGAGCCTGCGGAACAAGAGTAAAAGGGAAAAAGAAAAAGAAATATAGATGGGCATATACCTCAACAACAAGCCGAAGAAGGACAAGAAGCACCAGAGTGATCCAAGAACAAATTGACCTAGAAAAACAGAACGACCCAAATCCATTAAAGTGTGTAAGTAAATTTAATATCAACCGAGGAATAGAAGCAAGGGGAAAATAACAACCTTCAGAAATTATGACCATGCACGTTAAATAAAAAACACATTGAAGTATAAATTCTGATGAACGTCACCATTCATCACGAGAAGAACAATGGTCATTTATTACAGGTGATTATCTTTTAAGTCAACTGTATTATGAAATCATTAGAGGTGAGAAAAAAACAGATTTCATTAAAGACAGACAAATGAATCTTGATGATACATTACATCACTCATCAAGGTGATAATTCACTAAGTTGAGAAAAAAAGAGCCAAGCCTGTCAAATTTTTTTTGGGTAGATATTTGTTCAGGAGACCATTACATAACTATTGAATCTTATTAAGGAAAAAACCTGAAATTACTCTCACGGCAATTTCATTGTAGTTCCTTCGATAACTACTACTTATTGTTGAATAACTAAGAATTGACGCTTTCTTGAATCTTCTAATTAATGCTCTACTTCACTAAGCTGAGAAGAAAAAGAACCAAGGCTGTGATTTTTTTTTGGGCAGGTATTTGTTCAGGAGACCATTACATAACTATTGAATCTTATTAAGGAAAAGACCTGAAATTACTCTCGCCACGACAATTACATTTTAGTTCCTTGGATAACTACTACTTATCTATTGAATGACTAAGAATTGATGCTTTCTTGAATCTTGTAATTAATGCTCTACATAATTTTTTGGGTACATATGATTGGATCAATGGTCATGTGCATATATTTTGACCATATACATATATGGATCTGTATTTATTGAATCAGTTTCGTACAATTGTTTTATGAATATCATAAGTCAAATTCTGTTAAAAGAATCCAGATGAGATTGATGCACCAGGTTAACAAAAAGAAACCTATTCCCTTTTTTATTTACTATGAATAATCTACCAGAGATTGTCTTTCCAAAAACTGCAGGTTTTGTTCAGTCTGAATGGAAATTTAAAAACCATTTTTGTTGTTGTGTGTTCATACCAAATGACTCAGAAAATACGTTGTATAAATTACAGTGAATAGCTCGCGAATCACTTGCCTCCGTAAAACAGCAGACTACAGGACCGTCAATGGAGAGGAAACCCAGGAAACCTAAAAATAAGGAAGAATAAAACAAAAAATGAGAAACCAGGGAAAAAATAATAAATAGAACAAACATTCAGAAAAGGAAGAAAGGCCATACGTCACCCATATCCATCCATGGCGCAACAACCCCTCAGCTCAGAAAACAAATCTAGAGCCTGCAAAGACAGAGAAAAAACATCAGTCTAGAAGAACACAAAACCCACATAGATAGGCAAAAAAATTAAAAGAATGAAGTCCTGTTTGGGTGCTATAGTTTAAAAAAAACCATAGTATTGAGAAGCTATGGTTTAACCCAGGAAATAGCAGAGGACGTTGAAACCAGAGTTTTTTGTGTAATTGAGAGAAACTGTAACATGTTTGTGCACATCCAATAGAAAAGGAAATTTTTTATGTTCATCTACTATTAATATAAAGCATTACGGATAAGCTAGGCGACATATAACGTAAGTATCCAGAGCAAGGCGAACTAAAACACAAGCATCGACCAGCTTTCTCTCCTTTCAGTACCGAACGCCATGTGCCTCAATCGGTAGAGCAGTAAAAGAGGATTGAGAAGGTACAAGGCCCCTTTCCTTCCTTGGGAGAGGGCATCGCTTTTCACTGCTGGTACTTAATTTGACCATTGGATGCAAAGCTTTAGAAGAATTTTGACACCAATCCGGCTCCTCACTGCGCTGCCATCACGTGGGCTTGAAAGAGATGTGCTCAGTGCTCACATGTTCGGGACGGAAATAAAAAGAGCTCATTCAACCCCGTGTAGTGTCTCAGTGAGGTGCTGGATGGAGTGCCTGCCCCTGATTCGATCGCGGATCGAACGGCACAACTCAGAATCGTGGAGGACCATGGCGCATCCACCCCATCCCCATCACGTCAATCGCTTTGCACCCACCACCGCGCGCACGAGCGCAGATCCGAAAGCGCTGCTGCTCGCATTGATACGGAACCTCTCTAATTCGGGGAAAAAGTGAAAGGGAAGCTGAAAGAAGAAGAAGAACAGGGGAGAGAAAGATTCGAACCTGCCTCTGATCCAACCGAAGACGAAGAAACAAGAAAAGGAAGGAAGAAAAGAGAGAGAGAGAAAGAGGAAGGAAACACAGGCAGGAAGACGGGAGAAAAGAGAAAGAAAGGGAAGGAGAGAAAGAGGCCGCCCAGTGCGCGTGGCAAGAAGCAGAGCCGGAGGACGCCACGCCCGCAGGCCGGAGGAACGCAAAGACGCCACGCGGACAGGAACCGCTCACCAGAGAAAAAATGAAGAAACGCACGTACCCGCCGCTAGATTCCGGATCGCACGCGCGTAGTGAATCGAGACGACGTGGCCCGATGGGTCACGCGGGTACTCAGCCCAGGGTGGTGTTTCTAA
>JAUNZO010003580.1:0-17485 GCA_031894775.1 Chloris gayana | reverse complement strand
GCACTCCAAAAAAACAGTATTAAGATTCGTGAGGAAAAACGTCTCTAACCTCATACAGGACACTAAATATAGTCGCTACTAACAGCTGTTTATCTCTTTAACGCAACATGCTTTTTCAGTAACAAAAATTGTGCGTAGTGACACCAAAATAAAGGGAAAACTATATATGAACATCAGTTATTAATTAACTTGTTGGTCCGCCGGCGCAATTATGCCGCGAGTATCAAATTGTTACTTATTACTTTCTCCACTTCTTCAATTGTTCAAAATTAGTGTCACTTTAGAATTAGTCAAAATCATCCATTTGACATTTTTAATTATGTATATCATAATGTTTTACTTATTTTACATGGTACATATTGCCGCACTTCTCGAAAAGTTATACAAATTTTTAATTAATATGGATGATAATGAGGGTAGTGTTTAATTTTTCAATTTTTATTGATGTTGCTTGGTACCATGACGACATACAATTGCCATTATACATGATGCTGACCAATAACAACCACAAAAACAAAATGATATCTGACCAGTAACAGCTGCTACAATAATATCATATCATCTTGGTCCGTTTGCGGCAACGGACCGGAGATGCTTGTGCATAAACTTGCAACAAAGCCACTGAAAGAAAATACAGACATTATCCTTGTGTGATGGACTTTCGTCGTGGTGAGACATAAAACTTCCAGATTGTTGCATTAGAAGTGATATTTTTTTTGCGAAAAGCATCGTGTACATTTTGGACACCCAGCGGTGCTTTTGGATGAAAGTAACCACGTGTGGAATGCTTAGTTATTTTTTATTCTGATTTTATTGCATTTACTACAAAATGGTATGGTGGGTAATTCCTCCCAATGCTTGTGCAAGGCTTCAGTTTTAGCAATTTTAGCCAATAGATTCATTCCAGCCCTTGCTATTAATCCTAAGAAACTTCCTCTAGCCGATCTATCCAAATGCATTCTTGAAGATCTATTGATGGCCATATAGAAACTTTTGGCATACATATTTTCATCTATGCCTGGATCTGGTCCTTGTTTCAGCAAAGATTGGAAACGAGTCCATGCTTGAGCGATATATTCTTCTTCTTCATGTAAGAAATTCGCCACTTTTCTTCTCAGTTTCTGCACCTTTGGTAGAGGAAAGTAGCGGAGACAAAAATTCCCTACTAATTCATCCCAGCTTCCTTTCGCTTCACGCGATGCTTCTTTAGGAAATAGCAGCCATCTATATAGATTCTTGGGCAATCCATCATGGATAAAGATTTGGCAGAGCACCTCCTGATCTTGTAGGTGAGTGTACACATTCTCCTCCTTTGTCCCAAAGAACTTGCTACCTTCAACCATGCTAATGATAATTGGATTGAGCACATATGAGGAAGTGGTGCCCTTGTCATTTGAAGGTTGAGGGACTAGCAAGTCTAGAGACGGTAGGAAGTGTTCCCTAACCATGCGAGAAGATTCCGATGAAGATTCCGGCATACTCATCGTGAAAATTTTACACAAAAACACAAAAATAAACTAGAAAAGAAGGGATTAGATGTTAGTAAATAGTAATGTATGTAAAAGAACAGGTTTGTGCCATAGCAACGGCACTAGAAAAACAACTTGTTGGTCGATACTACACACCCACTTATATACCGCAAGAGGACGATGTACAATTGTAGCTCCTTTTTCCTTTAAAGTATTCCAAGGTTTAATCGAATCCACATAGAACAATCATGACTTTTACTACTGATTAAATAGTAATAAGATTGCAATGGTTGTGTGTTGTGTGATTGACATTGATTGGAAATACTAATTGCTAACAAAGGTATAACCAGATAATTAAGGATTCCCTCGTTAATATTAGTTCACTAGCATGTAGATTCAACTTATTGGCTCAAACGACATACTTAGCATTCTACAAGACATGGTGGTTTTGTTTACCCCGGCTTGTCACATGCAAGTGGCTATTTGCTCCCCACTGGTTTCTCGCACTATGTGATGATCGATAGCATAACTTGTAGAAGTAACACTAATAAGTATGAATAGATGCATCCATCTTCATAGTAATTTAGGCATATCACATAGACTGAGTACATCGAGAGAGTTACACAATCATGAGAGTTTACATAGCTAGATCCCCATACCGGAGAAGAGAATTTGAGACTACTCACTCATCCTTCTGCTGAACATGGCGAAGGGATGAGGAATAGTGCGAGGTGGCGCAGCGATCGGAGCAACACTGTGCCGATCCGTACGATCTCCCTTTTGGCAGTTCTAGTCAATGCTCGCCACCTTTCACCACCACTATATTGAAACCCTAGCTTTGTAGTAGTTTTCGCTTCTGATCGTTGTCCCAAACTTGGTTGTTTTTCTTTTCTTTTATCTCCGACAATTTTGACCTAGGCATCCATCGACTCCGATTCATATTGAGCTAGGCTATCTCTCTTCTCGGATCGAACCCTTGAACTGGGCTTCGAAGGATGTGTCGATTGGCACATGGACGTGTCAATCGACACGACCCAACGTTTCTTCCATGCTCCCTTGCTTTGCTAGCCTATATTTACAATTGCTCTATTTTTCATCTATTTCATGTATTATGCACCAAAACAGAAACAACTATGAATATGTGCAATTATGGGGTTCATTGTTAGCTTAAGTGATCAAATCAAAACGTAAAACATCCCTTTTTTACAGCTAAAATGGGTACCTAGGAACTACCAACAGCTCCCCAACACTCAAATCATTGCTAGTCCTCGAGCAATACAAAACTTGGCAATATTTGTCAACCATGTAGCAAAAACTCTCACACTATCCTTCACTTAGCAAGTGTCAGTCATCTCATTTACTTGTTAAACCTCCATAGGATTCTTCTCTCAATCTTCTCGAAAATAAATTGTATATCATGCTCAAATCAATCAAACTTCCACAAGGCTTTTTCAAAACAACCTTTATTCTCTCCTCGTATCAAAAAAGTAAGAAGCTCAAGTGTGTACGCTTCCCTCTCCTATCCAATAAAAAGATCTATATGTGGATACTGGAGGGCTATATTTACCAATTAAATCATAACAACAACTATGTCAAAAATTTGCTCAATCATGCCCTCTAAAAAGTAATTATCTAGGTATAGAATTACAAATAATATAACAGTGGGGAAGAATGGACTATGTGGAAACAATTAGAGATACTATGGTGATGAGAGAAAAATCTACGATTGTGAAAATAATGGAACAATGATACAAAATTAAGGTCGATCAGTGAATTTCTTTTTTCTACTTTTCTGATTTCAACAATCGCTTTTCTGCTCTTGGGAAAACTTTTGGCTTGAACTCAGCATAATTCATCAGATGTGCCGATCAGCACGGTATTTAAATTTCTCCGATCTTCCATTGGTCTTATTCCTTCAGTTTCCTTCCTTCATGAGTGGCAGATTTTGGCCCCCTTTGTTTCAGCTTTAGATTGTGGATTTTAGATTATGGTTTGTAGATTGTAGAATCTGAGATTGTAAAAATCTATGTCTTAAAATCTGAGGGATGTTTGTTTGTCTGGATTCCACAATCCAACTACTGTCACTTACAGTGGGCCATGATGGCAAAGAAGTAAATACTTGTGCAATAATCTAACAAAATCTGGGTCTTACCAGATTGCCAGATTATGGAATCTGGATGCTCAGATTATAGAATCCAGAATCAAAATCCAGCCCTTTGTTTGAGCTTTTAGATTATAGAATCCAGATTCCATAACCTGGAGGGCAAACAAAGGGGGCCTTTGCCTTGTATCAACAACAGATTTTTTATTCCCTTTTTATTTTGATCGTAGGTTGTATCAAGGAGGGAGAAGAAACAACAACATATGGTTTATCGGTAGCAAGAGACAAATGGAGAAGGATGGCTAGAAAATACAGAGGTAAACAAAATGGATTACTCCTTCCTAGCTTGGTCGAAATCATGAGCATCAAAGTTGACAAAGTTACTTACAGGGTTTATGTGTAGCTTACTCTCAACTCAGTTAGCTGATATAGTGGGTATTTATTCTGACCTTTTCACTTTTTGCATCAACTTGTAATGATTAAAAGAGGTTTTCACAAATTTTAGCACGAAATCCAAGTGGTATTCAATTAATCTAAGCAATCAGCCAATCGATCATCAAAAAACAAGATAAATAGTTTTGTGAAATAGTTTATATATATATACTTAGGCCTTATATAAATATAGTTATATAGGTCTAGATATGGAGTTGTGGTGATTCGTATTAAGGTTGCGTCCTACGGTCAAGTATGTGCTCTAATGCCATTTGTCACACCCCTCTCCGGGGATGCATTGTGCTAACCGTACCAATCCCTGGATCAGTAGTTGGTACACACATACAAAAAATATGAAGTCTCATACAATAGCATTTATTTAGTCCCACATGGGATAGATAGGGCCATACAAGTATTAGGTTACAAGCCAAGGAGGAGGATAGGCCATCCTCAAATAAAATATTAGAAACTCCAACGAAATGCCATAGGAAACTTGATCTAAGAACACGTACTTACTCTAGGCCTTTGTCTAAGTAAATTGTAAACGAGGGCGAGTAAGGAAGGTACTTAGAAGCCCTACACTACTCAAGGGGTATATGCATGTGGTTTCGGTATTAGTCTAGGAAATGACTTGAGATTGGTTTGTGCAGAAGCGGTGTGTGTTGATCTTTGTCTAAGAAATACCTTTGAGGGGATGAAACATTTTTGTTCATTATAGTGTTCGGCCCTAGGGTAGATTCGTTTCGATACCGCTAGTTCCCATATTTTAACTTGGGCCTCTACCCCTTCGTCGAACAACTCCTGGCTTGATCGCCTACACTTTTAAAAAACATGAGCATGTACTATTCCCACCGACACGCCAAGGGGTTTTAATAGTGGCTAATCTAGTGAGCCCGGATCTTGACGGGTCATACCAGTGACCACGGACTATCGAGATAAGTTTTACACTCTACGGAGGTTCTACACTTCACCCATCAGCTACGTTCTCCTAGCCGGGGAGCGACATAACGTGAAAACAACACCCACTATGCTATGTACAAACCCATCCACGAATGACCGGGAGCACCCCACGCCATCGACTTAGCAATGCCGTGCGATTTCGGGACCTACTCCTGTCCTCCGACACTACTTACTCCAAGACGGTGTCTTATTTGCAACGGCCACATAGGGGGAGGGTCGGTCCTGCCCATTTCAGGTTTTATGGTTGTACTAAACTCACCATGTTGAGGTCAAAAGAACCTGTCCTTATATGGCAGGGTGAGCACTTATTCTTGGTCATTTATACGCATCCACTTCTATACCGTAAGAGGACGGTGTACATTGTAGTTTTTTCTCTTAGAATATTCCAAGGTTCATATTGAATTCACGAGGATCAGCAGGAGAACCGCGTTTAGGGTTTACTATTTCATCTAACAAATCAATCCTGCATGAAGTACATATTGCACACACGAATCGGAGATGGCTTGAGAAGGCTCGTAGGATCATACACATCGACCAAAGAGGAACACCTATTGTTAGCCTATATGCATCTAGTGGTTGGAGAAAAGATGTGTCGATCGACACAACATTGCGTCGATCGGCACTGAGCAGTATTCATTATCATCCTAATCCTAGCTTACTTGGCACTTTAAACAATTCTTAAACGACGAAGATGAGCAAGACAACAAGGTTTTCCAAGAGACCCCGATTTATTGCTACCGAGAGCAGTCTCTTAATAGCGCAAGTATCTTACGCTGCTTGACTATCTAAGTGTGTTGTGCTAGCTTAGTTCTGTCACAACTAAACCACACATTTAGCATCATGAAGTAATCATGATTCATACAAGATCTGGATAATTAGCCTAATCACCACGATCAAGATAGCATATAAATCCTTAGGTCATGAACTAAGCAATGAAATAAGAATATGCAAGACCAATCGATCCAGACGAACACAAATTACAGCCAAGGGTAAAATTCAGATAGACAACATAGAGATTGATAACTTGTACCGATATTCATCATCTGTCGGGGACGTGCCGATCGACACTGCCTTTGTTGCAACATTGACGACACCTAGGGTAAATGGCTCTACTTCTCCTCACTCCGGTGTAGGCAACCAGGTAGGGTGACTATCCGACTCGAGTACATCTCTCAGTTTGATGGCTTTACAACTCTGACAGCCTCTCGGTGATGTGCAACGGCTCCTGTGGCCTGTCTAAGTCCCTCCAACGTCCAAGCTCTATTTGGGACGACATACGGGGGTTATATGGCCTCTGGTTACGTCCTCCCTTGCTTGATGACAATGTTTAGCTCCTAGAGATTGAATCCAAGTGGGTTTCGTACGTTCCATATATGACACCAACTTACTTTAATAAAAACTTTCGCTTCTGAAGTCCAAATGAGGCAAACTTGGACTCTATCTCGTATCCCTTGAAAAAATCTACAATGTTGGTATGATTGTATCTTCCGATTCAGCCATTTAGGTTCCCAAAATTGGGACGCCATAAAATCTGTCCAGATTTGGATTCCTCTATGCAGGTCTCCTTGCGGGGCCAATATCTCATAGCTCCGGAATCCAATTAATGCAAATAATATATGTTCTAGAAAGAACGCGATGAGATCTGCAACTTTGGTAGTCTGATATTTATCAAATGACCATGTCTTGTGCTTCAAAATCTCATTACAATACGGTGCTATTTCTGGACTCGGGAATTGAAATTTCCTTCCGAATAAACCTTTTTGAAATCCTTACACATCGGGTCACAACCTTGAGCTTGCACATTGGGCCTCATGGATGTCTTGGAGTGTGTTGTATGCTTCATGGGCTGGTAGGAAGCCCTCCTTGTATGGCGAGTCAGGCTTCATGTGGGTACTTCTCATGTAGGAGTTATTTTGTCGTCTTTTCACCTGTTTCTACAATATAGCACTAAAATGACACTACATGAGGAAATCATTAATATTAGAGGTAAAACACATGATTATGATGAGAATATGGTATAATGTTGGCAGTTTTGGGCATATAAAAGGTGTACTTAGGAACCACCAACACTCATCCACGACTGATGGATCCCATATTATTTCATTCCATAAAACACAGTCGGAGCCTCACCCACAACCTTGTAACCCTATCATAATCTTAGTTCCCACTACTCTACACTCCATTTACTCACACCACAAAACTCGTTTTACACATTTTGCAAGTAAGGTATGATGGCTATTAGGGTAAAAGTGATAGTGTTGTGTGAAGTTGCATTTGCTAAGCGAGCTAGTGACAAGGGTGCGTTAGCATTGACAATGGTAACTCCTAGAGTTCAAGGTTTGTAAGGGGTATATGGCCTTATGAACATAATCATGTAAAATATATGAATATAAACGTAAATAGGTAAATGCTATGAAATAAATGTGTAATAACTCATGCAATAACAGAAAGGCCCTTAATAGTCGGTGCATTTTGATGTAAATATGCTCAATCATGATCAAGGAAAGTAGAGCCTACCTCCGAGTAGTTCGGATCACTATCCATGTACTCAGAATCTTTCGGATTCTCCTTGAACTCCTCGTCGTCTATATTACATTTATAACAAAAAATAACTACTAAAGAAAGTAACAAATTCAAATAAACAAAATAAACAAATAACCCAAAGAAAAGGAGTGGCTAAAAGTGTAGGAGTCGAGGGGCGGCGCGGTAGAGTATGCCGTCGGAATCGGCTCGGGTGGCCGTCGCGGTGGGTTTCAGTGGGGTTTGCATGTTCCCTAGAGGTAGGGGAGGGTGGCACGCACATGTGGGCCATGTCGTCGATGGACGCCGGCAAAGGGATGAGGACGGGTGAGTCAAAAGGCTCGTCGAACACCCGCACTAATCTGGGATTAAGACGGGTCGGATGGGTGCACGAGAGCGCTGTGGAGTGTAGGAAGAGTTAGGTTGGACTGGGGAACTTTGGGGAGGTGGCTGGCCAGCGCGCGACGGAGGAACGGACATGGCTACCGAAACGGGAGAAGGAGAGGGGTAGAGGGGGGGGGGAGATGGGGAGTACCTCGCCTTGTGGCTGGAGGGGGCGTTGGCGAGGCAAGCGAGGGTGAGGGGATTGGGCTTTATAGCTGGCCGTGCGAGGAACGGGGTGAAAGGGGACGATGGCGATGGCGGAGGTTGATGAGGTGGAGGACAAGGCCGAGGCTGAGGGCGAGGCTCGAGGCGTCGTTGCATGAGAATTTGGGGAAAGCGAGGGAGGAAGGATGACGCACGGTGGAGGAGGCGCGCTTGGAGGCGGCGCTCTCGCACACGGGCCGCGTCGCCGAATGGCGGGGTCGAGCAAGGGACCGACGTCGCGTTGCAGTGCTCTCTTGGGAGGGGCAACGTACCGGTAGGACAGCCGCGCCGTGCCGTCACACTGGTTGTAGCAGTGCTCCGACCGTTGACCATGCGTGCGCAAGGCGAACTGGTTGATCGGGCTCCGTCGGGCCTGGGCGAGACGAGGGAGGAGAAGGTGCGGGTCAAGGCCGGGTTTGCGGAGTGGGCCGGACGTAGGGTTTTAATCCTTTTGTTCTTTTCTCTTTGGGTTTAAAAATTGAATAAATGTAAATAAATCCAAATAAAATAAATTCAACTTTAAAAGAAGAAGAAAATTTTAAATAAGGCAAATAAAGTAATATAAAAATGATGGTGGATGCAAACGTTATTATTTAAAAGGGAAGAACTCTTCCTTAAATTTTAGTTCTCTATATTTCCTAGGTTTTAAAGAGAGTAAAAATTCAGGAAAAATAATATATCTGGTGACTTTTAAGTTGTCTAAATTAGAGTGTTACAAATCTACCCCACTTAAAAGGAATCTCGTCCTCAAGATTCAAGCTCCTCTTTAAGAGGTAGGGAAATTCTTTTCTCAAGTTATCCTCTCTTTGCCATGTTGCCTCATTTTCCGTATGGTTGATCCACTCAACTCGGAAGAAATTGATCGCTCGGCTACGGGTTTGTCGTACTATTGTGTCCAAAATTCTGACTGGGTGTTCCTGGCACTAGAGGATGGGCCATAGGTTGACTTCTTCTACGGGTACCTGGTTCTCAAGCACTTCCAAACATCTCTTCAGTTGTGACACTTGGAACACGTGGTGTACATCTGTGAGTACTTCTAGTACCTCTAGTTTATAGGCCACGTCACCGATTTTTTCTATAATCCTAAAGGGTCCAATATCTCAGGGTTCCAATTTGCCTTTAGTCTGGAAGCGTCAGGATCCTCGAACTGTGGACACTTTCAGGTATACTCAGTCATCGGTGTGGAAGTCAAGATTCCTTTGATTCTTGTCTGTGTATCCTTTCTGCCTACTCTATGCTAGTCTCAGTATCTCTCTCACTACGACCTCCTTGATGTGGGCAGGATCAAGGACAGTTCGTTTGCCTACTTCTTACCACATAAGCGGTGTTTGACACCTTCGTCCATATAGCATCTGAAATGGAGCCATCTTAATACTAGCCTAGGAGCTATTGTTGTACAAGAATTATGCGAAGGACAAATTTTCTCCCTTCAGTACACAGGCTTGGAGCATGTCTTCCAACAGTTGGTTGATCCTTTCTCTTTGTACATTGGTTTGTGGGTGGTATGCCGTACTGTAGTCTAAACGGGTCCTTAGCAGGGAGTGTAACATTTTCCAAAATTGTGAGGTAAATTGTGTTCCTCGATCTGACACTATCTGTGAAGGTACGCCATGTAGTCAACGAATATTGTCTATGTATATCTATGGCAACTAATCTCCTCTATATACTTGCTTTACTAGGATGAAGTGAGCTGACTTGGTTAATAGGTCAATGATTACCCGGATCAGATCATTTCCTTTTGGTATCTTTGGTAGCCCCACTATGAAATCCATAGTAATCTCATCCCACTTCCGTTTGGGGACATGTAGTGGTTGTAGTAATCCTGCCGGTTTCTGATGCTTGCCTTTACTCAATTATAAATCTCACATCTCGCTAGATACTCAGCTAGATCCTTCTTCATTCTTGCCCACTACTATTGCTTTTTCAGATCCAGGTACAGTTGGGTTGCACCCGAGTGGATAGAATATGTTGAGGTGTGGGCCTCGTCTAGAATCAGTTTCCTTAGCTCATCTTGGTCGGGGACACAGATCCGGTCCTCATACCATAGGGTGTCATCCTGATCCACTCTTAGTCTAGGAGCTTTCCCTTCTCCTGCGAGCTTCATTCTGTGTTGTATATCTTAGTCCTTTAGCTGAGCTATCTTGATCATTTCTATCAGGCCGAGTTGGACTTCCAATGCGTTTAGATATCCAAACAGTACTATGTGAACGTTTAGCTTATCCATTTCTCTTTGTAGTTCTGAGCTGACCTCAAAGAGTTCTATGTGGTGTCAGTATAACTTTTTGCTTAGTGCATCTGCTACCACATTTTCTTTTTCTCGGGTGGTACTGGGCATCGAAGTCGTAATCCTTGAACAATTCTAACCATCTTCACTGCCTTAAATTCAGATCAGGTGGCGTAAATATGTACTTCAGACTCTTGTGATCGGTGAATACCTTGCACTTGTTTCCCAGTGGATAGTGTCTCCAAATCTTCAAGGTGTGTAACACTGCGGCTAATTTCAGGTAATGAGTAGGATAATTGTCCTCATGGGCTTTCAGTTGTCCGGATGTGTAGGCAATCACATGGTCATTTTGCATTAACACGCATCCTAGGCTTCATCTTTAAAGTGTCACAGTAGATCACAAAGTCCTTTTGCGTATCTAGTAGAGTGAGTATAGGTGCAGTAACGAGCTTGTCCTTCGAGTGTCTAGAAACTTTTCTCACACCCGGTTGTCCATTCAAACTTCTTATCATTTTGAGTCAACTCTGTCAAGGGTTTGGCTATCTTTGAGAAGCCATCAATGAATCTTTTGCAGTAACCTGTGTTGGCCATTGATAAACACTGGTTTAGGCCGCCAATATGATGGGAGAATGCAAGGTATGGAACCAACATTCTCTCAATAAATTAAGGACTAGCGTGGTTGCACGAGTTTTGTGAGATTTGTTATCGCAGGCAAAAACATGGCAAAAGGTCCATAAAACACGTGAATGTGGTGGGCTGCGGGCAAGCGCTGTCGGTTGGCCAACTTCCGGCCATTGCCACGAGGCAAAAAAGGTAGGTAAGGCACTACCTATCCAACACCGCCACTGGGCAGGGGAGTGTGTCGGCTGGCGGAGGGTGCTACCGGCAACGTCGGCAACCCGACAAGCAACACGAGCAATCCGTGGCCGGCCGACCGGCGGTGCCGCCCGCCGACGGCAGGCTATTCTGGCAACTAGGGTAGTCGCCCAAAGGCAACACCGGCTACCTGGTTGGCCTTGTCGATCGACGGAGGACGTCGCCCGGCCTATGGCAACTCGGGCAACTTGCGCGAGGCAATTCAGGCCCTGTTGGCCAAGACGGCCGCACGGCGAGCCGCCGGGATGGCCAACCTATGTTGTCAGCCGACCTAGTGCCAACCAAGTTCCCGAACATGCCCGAGAAAGTTGCTCGGGCCGCCCGCTTGAAAAACAGCTTTTCGATGTAAATCCAAGCCATTCGGACCAAGTCGGTTGAAAATAGACTTTGATCCATGGCCGACCGCCACCCTAGGCTGCCCGACCTAGGATTTTCATCACCGAAGCTCCTGGTCAAAATTGTTGAAGGCAGTTGGGAACAACCATAGATGGACGACCGCCCGGCCTGGGCAGCCACCTCCCAGGGGCCATAAGGACCGCTCGGGCCAAGTTGGTCGGCAACAGCCTTGAGGGGATGATCGGCCGGCCTTTCCGGCCGCTAGGCGCCCTATCCCCCCCCCCCAACCGCTAGCCGGCTTACCCCTCTCCTCTCTTCCGCGAACCGGCTTAGGGGCGCCTTACCCCTATAAAATGAGACCCCTACCCGACGGGAAAAGTGTGAAACACATCAAAGGAGACACTCTCACATTACTTGTGCCATGTAGTTGTATAGGACAGATTGCGAGGGAGTTAGAGTCTAGTTTTGTTTAGGAATCGGAAGTGTGATGTGGTCGGGTGAAGTTCTCTTGTATCCTTTCTCCTTTGTCATGACTTACTTTATATCAATATAATTTATCCTTTCTTATTATGTCCTTGTCATGTTTATGTCATGGTGAGACTTTGCTCTAGTTACATTTATGCAGGTTGTACTTTCTTGATCCTATACGTTTATGGGTTACCCGGTCGAGTTTATAGTTAGGCCTTGGTTCTTTTATTAAAATTAATTATTTTATTCAAATTAAGTCTTGGTTATATGCTTGGCTGCCATTTCGTTCGTGGGAACAAAACCATGACGAGCTCGCGAAGTGTACTAGTGCTACATAGGTGTGGTGCCTAAATAGTTCCTAGCTGGTTTTGCATTTGTCTCTGTGGATGTGTGGTAGCTGGCAAGTGGTGACAGCCTCATCCGGCCTACGAAGTCCACCACGTGGTAGGGGCTTCTATTAGTAGGATTTAATAACGTGAGCATGTCCTTCGCCTCCGAGCGGTTAGTTATCAATCCCTAGGGAAAGAACTCATGTGTCCCGAAATAAACTATACGATACCCTGGAATACTCCCGGGTGAAATGCTACAATGGTGTTCCGTGCGCTTGCGTATTTATCCGAGTGCGTAAGGAACGCCAATGAAATGCTAATGCTAGGAAGCTTCGACTTCGGTGGTATTATTGGGCTCGTTTTACTCCTTGACTGCTTCTACTTTAGTTGGGTGTACTCGACAATCCTTGTGCAGTAAGGACATGTCCAAGGAACGCTACTTCTTGCACCCAGAATTCACACTTGTTGAACCTGGCATAATGTTCGTGCTGTGTTAGCCTTTCCGAGTACTACTCTCGGATGTTCCTCATGTTCTTCTGCGCTTCGAAGTAGATCAATATGTCATCGATGAACACTACCACAAATTTGTCCAGTTCCTCCATGAATATTTTATTTATCAGATTCATGAACTAGGAAGGCACGTTTGCCACCCGAGCCGATTCCATCGAGCTCCCCAACTGTCACTACAAGAAAAATGGCCTCTAGACATGTTTATGTTGCTACATTTTTGTAAGCGTGCCTACATCAGTAGCTAGAGACACTTTTTGACACGATTTTGAGAATGTGTCAACATGACATGATCTTAGAGACGCTTTAACGTAAATAATATGATAAACACATTTTTTGGCATGCTTTGTAAAACATCACAAAGTGTTATGATTTTAGACACGCTTTGAACCATCGGTATCCAACGTAAAGACGTTTGTTGACATGTTTTAGAGGGAATCTCAAAATGATATGGTATTGAGAGATGCTTTAATCATATCCCAAGATATCGGACACGTTTTCTAACACGTTATTGCAATCGTATAAAAAGTAAGATGATATTAAACACGTTTTTATCGTATCTACCCTCGTTTAGAGACATTTTTTGACACGCTATTGAAAATCCTAGAGACGTTAATGCACTACGAGAACATGCATATAAAAGAATATATGGTCAAAGAATATCAACTTCTTTTCCTAGGTGAGTTGGTTAGATGAGCTTGTAGAAAATGACAAAGTTGCAGGTTCAATTCCTACTAATTGCATGAATAAGTCAATCGTTTGAAACAAGTTTTACAATAATATTTTTTGAAGCATTGTATACAATGTGTCTATATTGATAGAAACACAGTCCAAACGTATCAATAAAATCATGTCTAAGATTATTATCATGTCACAAAACGTGTCTACTCTAATACATACAACGCATTCGTGAAAACGTATCTATAAACATATCTATGTTTTATAGCATCTCTATTAAACGTCTTATACTTCAATAGACATGTTTTCAAAAATCATATTTACCAAGCTTTGACACGGTACGTTCGGAGACGCCTCGGACACGATTTATGGAGACGTCTCTATTTTTTGATTGAGACAAAATAAGCGTATCTAGACCTTAAATAAAGCGTGTCTACGAGAGGGTGTTTTATAGTAGTGTGTGCCATCGTGCCAGGTCGCCGTCGCACGCCATTCGCGACTCGTCGTCGTCCGATCCAAGCCCAACGGCTTGGATTAGATCAAGCACACCCTTTCGCCCCCATCATTAATCCCTGGTCGTCCGATCCGAGATCAACGTACCACATTCCCCGGTCTATGGACCGCTCCCCTAGACCCAGCTCATATCACCCGTGGACCAATTCCATGATTTTCCAATAGAAAAATAAATCCCAGAAACCGATAAATCCAGAACCTTACGCCAAGCCCCTACAGCCATTAGGAGATGTATTTTTTACATCTAAGCCCCTGCAATTTTTATAAAATTGAAAAATAAGCCCTTCCACCATGTTAAGCCTATGCAAATTCTACAAATAGACCCTTCTACCTTCCAACAACCCTAGTTTTTCAACCGTAGCTCCGTTTCATGCGATGTTGACACCGTCGAAATCGTCGTAACGATTTCTTGCCCCTAAAGCCTTCCTATCCACTCCATTTTATTTGGTTTTTATCCATGATTGCCTTTTCCATTATTATTTTATTTGGCGATAGCTTACGTATATAAACATCATCTATAGATGAGGAGAACCAGGAGTAGGAGCCGGAGGACCCGAACTACGAGGACGACTTCAAGGATGCATTATGAGGCAAGCTTTACTTATTCCTATATCATGATTGCTCCTATATTTTGCAAAAACTGTACCTACTTAAGAGCTTATTCTTATATGCATTATTCCTTGCTATTATTTTCATATTATACCTACTTTCTTTACAATAATGTTCTATCACTTATTAGATATGAACGTTAATTCCTTGTTGGCCACATTGATACCATTTCACCTTGATAAACCTATAAGTTATTATTAACCCCATTAATAGTAATGCCATAGCAGTTGCTTAGGACCCTGTTACTATATCACTATTCAACCTCAATTTGTGAAAATGTGTAAAACGAGTTTGGTGGTGTGCGTACAAGCGGGTGAGTGTTAGACCAATTGTGTTAAGGTGAAGTTGGGTGGAAAATTAGTGGCCGCGGGTGAAACTCCCTAGTACTGGTGCAGAGTACTTGGTTTTTAGGTGTTATGGTGTACGTCTATCTGTCGTGGATGAGTGTTTGCCCTACCATATAAGGACCGGTTCATCGAACCCCAAATTCGTGATTTAGTGTACAACCACAAAACCTGTTATGGAAAGGACTCGACACCAAACCTTAGGTTACTCAGTAGGTAAGCTCTGCCGGGTGTAGTAGTTATGGACCTCTAGGGGTCACTAGTGAAAATGGTGAAGTCCAAGTACTTGGCAATACCTATGAAATGGTCGACGATATGCCTTGGTGACATTTTCGTCGGACCCCTGGACTTCGTGGTGAACTTGTGGGCTTGCCTAGTTGCGGTGGAAGCGTTATGTGTGTTCCGTAGCTAAGAACATATAGCTTGTGGCAAAAGTGTACCAACCTCTGCACAATGTATAATTATACGAATGTTCGTTATCACGGTATATTGACACGCCAAACCTTGAGCTCTCGTCGGTTAGCCACATAATTACTTCCTTGATGTGTGAGTAGGTGACTTGAACCCGTGTTTTAGGAATATGATATTAACATGGTGTGCCGGAGCTGTTATGACCTTCGGTAAGAAGGCTCAACTAAAATATGGGAACTGTCGGAATCGATGAATATCTCCCCAGTGTCCGACCAACTAAAAGTTACAAAACTATTTTACCTCTTACAAAACCCCTTTGATTCTATAGAAAGCCCTTGCATACACCCTTTTCCGCAAAACACTAAACCTTATACCTATACCTTGTCCACGATCCCAAAATGCATGTATATACCCTTTGCTAAAAGTAGGGCATGTTGAGTACGTTAAGTACTCACCCCTTGCCTCATTCATTCGGATGAAGATGGAGAGTACTATGAAGTCGATGAGTAGATCGCGTCCTTCGCTTGAAGTTACCTGTGGAGTTTATGAAGCTTTCATGTTGTTTTCATTTTATTTTAGGTTGGCTTATCCACCCCCTCCCCCCCCCCTTTATTGTAATCTAGACTTGTATCCTCGGCTATCCCCTATGAGGGTTAAATAAAGGTTGTTGTATCGGATTTGTATCATCTACGTGTGTACCAACTAATGTTCCAGAGGTTGGTACGTATACATAGTGTATTGCCCCGAGAGGGGTATCACATGTAAATAGGTTCAACCATGATCAAGGGAAGAAGGTAGAGCTTGCCGTCGGGTAGTTATGGATAACTTCCCATGTCTTCTAGGTTTTCCTCCTCGAACTGCTTGTTATTTATATTACGTTTATAACATAAAATAATTACTACGGAAAGCAACAAATCCAAATATATTAAATAACCCGAATACAAAGGAGTGGCTTAATGGGTAGGGTTTGATAAGAGGTTCAGAATGGCGAAAGAATCACTGGAATTGGAACTGCAGTTTGATTTCTAGGGCTTTTGGAAATTCTAGGGATCTACTTGTGATCTTGGGAAAGGCTAGGGTCTTTTCTGTAAACACGGACTCCTCAAGCTCTTTTAAAAGAACTAGGGGCTTGCTACTAAATATTGGAAAGGTCAGGAGGGTTAAATAAAAAGGGTGGGGATCTTATGGTTTCTGGATTTATTTTCCAATGTGAAAATAATGAAAATGATCTACAGGGATGTGAACCAGCCGGAGGTGGCGCGGCAAGGGCTACCGGAATCGGCTCGGGCAGCCGCCACGGTGGGTTGAGGTGTGGTTCGCGTGCACGCCGGGACAGAGGGAGGTGGTGGTGACGGTGGTGGACAGATGATGCTCCCCGACATGGCCGCGACGGAGCCAGGTTGGGTCGGACGGATGCGCGCGGGTGCGGTGAGAGTGTAGCAGGGATTGGGCTGGACTAAGGGGCTGCGGGGAGGTGGCTGGCCGGCGCGCCAAAGAGGTGGGAGGAGGGTGCCGCCGCGAGAGAAGAAGAGAGGAAGGGGGAGGCCGGGCGAGTGGGAGTACCTCGCCTGCAATGGGGTGGTGTGGTGGCGAGGCCGGCGAGGGAGAGGCGGGTGGAGCTTTATAGGTGGCCGCACGCGGATAGGGGAGAAAAAAGGGCGGCGGCAACCATGGCGGGTGGCTGAGAATATTCCAAGGTTTAATCGAATCCACAGAGACTAATGGGGATTAAGTATTATTAACATTAAAAAATCTGACTAAGCTATTGTTGGTTGCAGGGTTGTAACAACACCAACCTGTACATGTATCTCTTCGGCCGTTGCACGGAACTGGAGCGC
Organism: Chloris gayana; assembly: GCA_031894775.1. Taxonomy (NCBI): domain Eukaryota; kingdom Viridiplantae; phylum Streptophyta; class Magnoliopsida; order Poales; family Poaceae; genus Chloris; species Chloris gayana. The sequence continues at coordinate 282 of JAUNZO010003580.1, read as the reverse complement.
TTCCATGTACATTTCCCCACGACGGAGGGGTGATCCTAGCGATGGTAGTTGTTGTCACGACCGTCAAACACGGAGTTCCATCCATAGATGCAGCAACTTCCGAAGTTGACAGCCACGGAGGTACTCCGTTGCTGCCAGATCTGCTCATCGGCGCTGTAGAAATCGCTGCAGCTATCGAAATCGCCTTTGTCTCCAGCAGGTGCACAGTGGATTTGAAAATCGAATGTGCTATAACTTGCTTAAATACTCAAGATCCTATACCCCTGTCCACACCAAACTGGA
>JAUNZO010003577.1:0-28953 GCA_031894775.1 Chloris gayana | reverse complement strand
CCTTGCAACTCTTTGGTTGATTGACTGCCTGATATGCTCCTGAATAAATATTGTAGAACAAGGGGCAGGTCTTAGCAATAGATCAGTTAGTTGGTGCCTTGAATAGTGGGGGAGGCTACCTTAGAGTGTACCTGGGGTGCACCATTTTGTGGGTTCCTTGAGGAATTTGTTTCAGCGAGTTTCCTGGCTACCCAGGGTTTGCATTTCTACCTCAATTTTTTTTTAAAAAATGTTCCCCTACCTCAAGTTGTTGTTCTTTCTAAACAGTGCCTGCAGGGAGTTTCTGAAATTGGATAGTAATACCTAATCATGTATCATTAATATGTTCACATACAGAAATTGCAAAATATGTATGATGTTAATGCTATACGTCTAATTTTGCAAACAGTCACCCCCATTTTGTCTTAAAAAGATGACATGAAGCTATGTTAATTTCAAAGGTCAATAGATACACTTTTTACTACAATATGATTATTTTTCTTGTACAGACTCAATCGGTTTCTGAGCTGAAGGATTTTGTGAGGCGATTGCACTCGCTACCTGAGATAGCGGTGAGTCAATCGTGTGTTCTTTGTTTTAGCTTTGTTTTGACTATACTAACTGCATGCATAAATTAGAGGCACGTTCATTTGGCACAACACTTGCAATCTTTCACGGGAAAGCCTTCCTTTCATGCGCGACTGGACATTGAACAAACAATATTGGAGGTTCAAAATTTTGAAGTGTGAGTCTCTTCCATTCTCTTTTATTCTCTTTTTTTTTTTAACTTTGTGTGCATTTCCTGTAGTTGATTCTCCACTCTTACATGACTCGTCCATGAATGTTCTAAAATATTACTGTTTATACTTTATATGTTATCTCTTATATATCGGTACATAAATAATATACACTATAACTAAAATATAGTCTTATATTTTGTTTTGACAAGCTGCGATAAGTTTTATGTGACTCAGTTTCCTCACAGTTGATGTTAAAATATAGCTAAACTGACTTCATCTGCAGATGTTTTGAGTATATCGAGGAGATGATACATAAGCAGGAAGCTATTGAAAATGTGCTTCGCCTTCTTGTATTACTTTCACTTACAAATGCTGGGTTACCAAAAAAGAGTTTTGATCACTTGAGGTACAATTGCTTTTATTTTATGATTTTTTTTTTTTGCCTTGCATTTTGTGAGATATCATAAGCCAAATGAAAAGAATCCACTGTTCAATTGCTGTTCCCTAGTCCCTCTTGTCTCTTTCATCTAGTTCTGCTACCCCAAATGACACCTGAGCAAGGGTAACGTTATGGATGTGGTTGTCCAATTCGATAGACTACAAAAACTACAACACCAGGAATTCATCAAAATTGCTAACTAAATCTATCTTATCAAATAAATAAATATTAAGTTTATAGGTACAAGTACAATAAGGGAATGGGGAACTAAAGAAGTAAAGGCTGACTTTAGTGACCATCCAGCTCTTCATGTTAGTTTGGATGAATACAGTTGTAAACCCTACACTCACATAGTTTCCATCTTTGTTTCCTCCTTGTTCTTTATTTTTACCCTCCATCACCATGAATCACTGATCAGTCACCATCCCTTTCCTGCAACTAGCAGAATTGATTGCCTGATTCCAACACATCTTCGCTTGACATTCTCTGTTTATCTGGCTTGCTACTGCTGGAGACTGCATTGTTTTGATGACTGATGATACTGGCTGCTTCCTCATTTGTCCTCCATGTTTCTCCATTTGCTGCCATTAATAGGTTATTAAACATTAGTTGCACCTCTTAGAGTTAACCAGTGGATTCACCTTGACGTGCCAGCAGATTTCTTTTTCTTCTTTCTCGAACGTGCAGGAGAACTGGGCATCTTTATATTAAGAAGGAAAAAGGTCCAAAATAGACCGATAAAAGCAGCTGTAAAGGCGGTTGAGAGGAAATACAACACTGATACAATTACCCATAAACCATATAACAATACGATCGACCACACTACACGCTAGCACTTAAGGCCATAAGCTACCCAACTTTTTTGCTCCATCCATGCACCACATCTCGGCATCATCCTTGATGTCTTGTAAGATACATTGAGCACTAGGAGGAACCCTGACGAAGACACATGCATTGTGGTGCTTCCACAAGCACCATGCCACCAAGATAACTAGGAGTTGTAGGCTTTCCTCAGCTGCTTCGGTGCTTTGAACTCAGCATTGTGCTACCAGTCTGGATGATCAAGTCCTCAGTGAGCCAGGCGATCTGCTGTAAACCATACACAATTGCAGCCAGACATAGACATGATTTATGGCATTTAATGCTTGCTTAAACGTTTTTCTTTTTGGCCTCAGCCATGATTGTGGTTTCTGAAAATATTTCCTCGTTGTTTTTATTATGCACGTCTATGAATTTATTGGGCCTCATGCAGTGGTAGAGTGTGTCCTATTGTGTCATTGAGGTCCTGGGTTCAAATCAGCCTTCCTGTAAAATAAGCACTGTGTATGCCGGTTTGCTGGCATGTAGTGACTGTTCAATAGTTTTTATTTACTCTGTTTTATGCTATTTGGCTAGGCGGGAAATACTGCATAGCTATGGCTTTGAGCACGTGCCCTTGTTATACAATCTGGAAAAGGCTGGCCTCTTTAAGAGACAGGTTAGTGAGATTAGCTCCTCAGTGAAGTATTTCTTTTGTTCCAGTTGTGGTTCCTTTCAATATTATTTTCTTTGTTCCATATATTATACTTCTTTTTTCTCTTTCTATATAACATATCTTTATCTTGTTCAGGAATCAAGAGGTAACTGGGTTGGTATTACAAGAGCTCTGCAGCTCATAGTTGATGTGAATGATACAGCAAAGTATTCACTTCTCAGTCTTTACGTACCGCACTGTTGTGTTTTAATATATCATACTGTTCACCTATTCTCCCAATGTTTGGTTTAACATGTGACAATTTATTAATTTACGTTACGTTGCATCTACTTTTGCTTTCAATATTTTGTTACTTTACATCCATTCTAACTGCAATGTTTGCTTTTGCATATGCATGCTAACTGAAATATTTGCCAGCCATTTGATATACAACCAGTAACATTATACAACATTACATTAGAAATCAAAGTTTATCCAGTGTGCTTTACTTTTTAGAGTGAAGCGACTGATTCATTCCAACTGGATCTCCACAATTATGATGTGACTGAAGCCTAACCAGAGCTCATATTGTAACTGGATATTGTCCAGTTACTTGCTTTATAAAGGCAGATCAAACTATGATAAGGAATCCATCTGCATTCATCCTTTTATATGTGATGCATTCATTATTTGCTACATGCTATGAACAAAAAACAATGCTGTTTCAAAAATAAACTCTCGTTTGTCTAGCTTTTTCTACTGACCTGATCTGACATTGGCACGCTGATCTCTGATTGTTGAGAAGAGCTACTATCAATCTTTTTGTATATATTACTACGTAGCTTTGTTGGAGCCTTAAGTTGTACTCGATATTAAAGAGCTTATCTTAAGTTGATTGCTCAAATAATTAGGTAGGGATGGTACCTTTTAACCAAAAAAAACAACAACAAAAGGTAGGGATGGAACAACTGTCAGTTTTTGTACATCGAATGGAACTAAATGCCAATATTTTTCTTAAAATAAAGAAATATGTTGGTTTTCTGAGATTGTTAAAAAGTTTGATGCTTCCTCAAACAGTACATTAAATCCCTGATGAGACTATTCAGCACATAACTAGGACCGTTCCATACTTCTGCTTGATGCAATTACTTTCCTATTTGTTATCTTATTAGAACTATTACTGACCTACCCTTGTTCCCTGTCTCAGCCCTACTGATATATCATATATCTTTTCCGGATACGCACCTCTTAGTATTCGCCTTGTTCAACATGCAGTGAGATCTGGATGGTAAGTCTATGATAATTTCATGATAGTTTATTTTTCCATGATAAGTTTTCAGAAATAAACTAATAAAGGGATGGGAGATAAACATTTTCAAAAAGTATCTCCCATCCCTTTATTAGTTTATTTTTCCATGATAATTTATTATTTTTTGTTCAACATTTAAAAAAATGTTTCGATATATTTTTGACAGTTCCTATTTTGCAGGCGATCTATTGAAGAATTGTTGAAACTATTGCCAGGTCCTCATCTGGATTTGAAAAGAGTAAGCATATATTGTTGGATTTATGTTTTCTTCCGATTCTATTATGGAAGCATGACTCTCAGTAATGCACATCAATTGTGCAGGGTGGTTTGAAAATTAGTAGCTCACTAGAGGCACTTCCACATTCAAGTGCTCAGCAGAGTATCGACAGGTAAATTCATCTTTATAGAACTGCTATTCCAACAGTTAACAAGCTGAACTGCAGTTGGTTTCTATGGAGGCACCTGAAGTTGTAGTATTCTGTTAGAACTTTTTACTCTTTTGCAAGGTCAAGATAATTTAGGTTTTTATTTTATTTACCCTCTTGTAAAAGCTCTACTATTTTTTCGCATAAATATGTTGATCTATTTATTCCAAAATTTATGTTTGTTAGGGTTGGTCATCGCTCTTTGGTTTTGGTTGTATTTATTGGTGGTGTAACATTTGCTGAGATTGCTGCCCTTCGATTCCTTAGTGCGCAGGTACACATTCGCCCACTTCATTTATTTAATATTGGAACATTAAGAAGGCTAGTGCAACTGTTTCGTAATGATTATGTGCATTGTAAGCTGTTGGGTTATGGATTAGCAGCGTTTCATTTCTATTCATGGTCATTTTTCCCTGTTTATGTAAGTGGTAGTTGGAACCTAGAATGAATCAGATTTGTTTTTCTCCTCACTAAAGTTGCTGAGGAAACTTCTTTATTATAACTTGGTGTTGTCATAATACTAAATTTGTTGATTGCAGGAAGGAATGGGCTATGACTTCCTTGTTGCAACAACAAAGGTTGTCAATGGTAATACAATCCTCAGACCAATTATAGTGAGTAGCAAAGAGGGGATGATGTAATTCTTTTTTTTTTTTTGCACTTGTGTTGAAAGTTTTTTCTTGTTTTACTGTGAGGTCCGATCCCACTCTTGTATTTATGAGATTGACTTCGGGTTTTTTTTTTTGGTAGCTGGAATGTATATAGTTATACTGATTGACTTATATCAAATATCCCTTCTTAATTTTTGGTTCTTTTCTGGATGCCATGCTTTGTTCTATTTCATTTCTCATATTATAAAATTTGTGATAACATCATTTCGATGTAACTCTCAGCCTGAATTGTACCTCGAAAGTTGTGGAGCTCATGCTGGTACCCTTTTTTTTGTGCACTTGTGTTGAGAAGTGCATTGGCATCAGTTTTTGGATTATGTTCCAATGGACTAAAATAATGTTCAGCCCTCATTTGCCTCACATAAAAGATAGCTGCACTACAGGCCCGGTTAAGGATGAAAACGGTGGGACATGATAAGAGAAATGCCCAAGTTGTTTTCAATTTTGTATAACAATTTCGGAATCCGAATCGAAAACGGTAGTGTCAGAAGTGGTAGCGATATCAGAATATTGGAACAGAAACATGTCGATATTGATTAACCATAAGAGTGACATGCACTTACTCGTCGAGCGATCATAAGTTTTTCAAGTTTTACATCAAACCATACATAACCTGAGAATACTAACATAGTAGCATAATAACAACCTAAGCTCAACCATACATAGTCAAAGCATATTGAGCTAGTATGACAAAATAACATTATTCCATCATTGTTCTACAGCTCCCCATCTTCATTCATGATGTCCAGATCACTTTCTAAATCGTCCTCCTGAATTACCAGATTAGTCATGGTCTCTATGATCTCCAGATAACCAACAATGGAAGCAACACTCTTAGAATCTGAAAAAAAAAACAAAGAAAAAGGCATTTTGGATAGAATTGGGACAATTTCGAAATCATGTATTTGGTGTGTTTGCTCGGAAATAATATACTTAGCTACTACAGTTGTACGGCTCTAATATTTCTCTGGAGTTTCCACAGAAACTCGAAGGTTTCACTTGTTGTCTTTCATCAGTTTCTCTCATGAAATGAAATAAACATTTAATATTAGATGACGGATCCACTGATGCAAGATGAAGCAGAGCAAGGAAATAGTTTGCACACACGTTACAAGCAGCATTCAACAGATGCAAGAATACGAAATATAAATTGTTTACATGAAACACATCATATTTACAAGCACCGAAGGCAGCTATAACAGACTTCTACAATAATGTTTAATTTTACCAACCTTTCCCAGAACATCCTTTACTCCTTTAGCAGGAGCAACAGGAAAGAGGACGTTGAACAAATTAAACACCGACAATCTGTCCAACTAACTCAATCCTTGCTCTTCCATTAGAGAAACGGGAGTCGCAGCATGAAATCTTGCGCCAATACCTCATAATCCATCAAATACAGCAATTTCCATACCTGTGTAATTATAAATACCACATAATAATTAAATATAATAGTTTCTTTAAAAAACTTAAAAATAATAAGTCCAAAAATATTAGAAACATTCCATGGAAAGCTGGGTAGAGTGAAATACATAATACGTACAGATCAATATAGTAGAAGATAATTATATGAGTTATTGAATAACTTCAGAAACTGCAAATATACATAACAAAATGCAAAATTTATAAAAGGTTTCAAATAACGGCCAGTGCAATAGCTATTATTAAATTTGGATCTGTATCTTGATTTTTTTGTAGTAGGACTTGGTGCATTGGGTATATAATCATTTATTACATGATTCCAACGATAGGCAAGTTTTTCTTAGAAAGAAATTAGTGACACTATTGAGTTCCTTTGCAAAGTCTATGAAAAATAAATCCCTTTGGCAATAAAATCTGAGATCACTTGAGCGGATAATAATGAAACTAATACATGAAGTAATCATATTCTAAAATTCCATATGATGATTCGTGCAAGAGCTTTTGTAGCTCATGGTACTGCCAAATCGTTGCAGTGTTGGCTTTGTACGTTCTGCCTTCCTCTTAATTAGGTATGATTGAATGAATCTGTGTAATTGATTTCACCTCAAAATCCCATACACCAAAGAGGTCAGGATCGTTCTTCTTAATCCATATGTATGTATAGGCCAGCGACCTCCCTGGCATCCCCTGCGGAAGGAAAACATCTAGTTGCTGTGAAAATGACATTTTCTTTTTGAAAGATCGAAAGCAGTTTTGGATCGTTTCAGGATAGCCTACATGGAAACGTGTACAGTTTGGACTTACCGGTACCGAGATCTCAACTGCTTTCCTCTCAAATTCCCCGTGCCCCACCTTCAGTCTATCCAACACACTTAGCTCCCTTGTAGTGATGCCCCGAAAAACCTAAAGCAAGAAGATGGAGACAGGGTGATCGAGCTGCTGACATAAAACCCATGGAATATATAAACGGTGAACAGTGTTAGGAAATTAGGCATTTTTATGTTGAATTTAACCCGTGAAATCGCGATAAAGATGATTGTTGATAACAAAACGAAAGCGGGCGAGAACACATACCCTGCAGACGACCCCGCGGAAGATGCGCCTGAAGTGCTCATGTTGATGTAGTCGTACAATTGCGCGCCTGGCTGTAGACGTACGGAGTTGAGCAGTCGCGGCGACGCTCCCCAAAAACCTGATCGTCCGCACACCCGAGCAGATGCCGCAGACGGACGGAGGCTTCGGAGGCCTGCTCTTCCTTCTCTCCGTGCGCGCAGAGAGGAGGAACGGGGAAGTTTCGATGGCAACTCGCAAGGAAGAGGATGAAACGGGAAAAAGCAATCTCGTGTGCAAAGGAAAGAATCAGCCACCTTGGACTCTGCTGGGTAAGGCCTTATATAGGGGCTGGTATTTAAGGCAATCAATACGTCGTAATCAATCCCGTAACGGAAAGAATTATTCTCCGCAATCAAACCTTCATAACGGAAGGAATTAATTGCGAGTTATTCCGCCGCGTAACGGAAATAATTAATTACGAATTGATTCGGTTTCCTTAAAGCACCCCACCGTTTCCAAGTTTTAAAGAAACTTCCATTCGCACGCGGCAGCGGTGGCGGCGCGCACGCGTGTGGCTTGCCTCTATTCCCTCTCAACTTCTCTAGAGGAACCAGAAAGAGTCCCCTTATTAAGTTGAGTCATTTAATAATTAGAAACATTATAGCATTTAATATGGGCCTAGACTTAATTGTATTTTATTATGGGCTTTTAAAAGAAATAAAAGACCCACAATATTTAACAATCCCCACCAAGTCCAGTGCTCATAGTGAATGCTCTCAAGTGACTTCCTCGCGTTTCATATACCGGTGTTTCGATGGAGACTGTTAAGTTGAACTTCCATCTAGAGCGAGAGGTTATGCCTTATCACAACCGAGCAATGGACTAAGCCTTGAATTGTCGGTTTTGTGCGAAAAGGTTTCACCAAAGCTCTTTGCCGGTACTAGGTTGCCATAAAGCATCCCCTCCGGTTTGGAGCATATAAGTCAAACTCCTGGCCCATTCACGAGTATCTAGAGACCCCACCATCTCATAGACCGTGACTAGCGATCGGACTCATATAGGTGTGTTCCTCAAAAGATATCCTGTAGGACGATATCTTTGCTTCTCATAAGCCACTTGGAACACATTAAGGTGGTTACACCATCCTACCTTACAGAATTAGGAAAGAAGCACATCCGAGATAGACCAATCAAGGGTCTTTCCTCTCGGATTATCAATAGCTTGTTTCACCGTTCTACTTCACGGGATCTCCGATAACATAGAACAGGTTACCACTACGATAATCCATCAAGTGGGTCTCAAGCCCATCTCACTCGATGCACTCGTCTATCACATTTCATGATAGCCCCTTGGTGAATTGATCTGCCAGATTCTTAGACGTGTGGACATAGTCCAACGCTATAACTCCGGAGTTTCTCATTTTTCTCGACGGACTTAAGCCGCCTTTTCACATGCCTTGTGGACTTCATGTTATCCTTAGAACTGTTCACCTTGACAATGACTGTTTGATTATCACAGTTCATGGAAATTGCCGGTATTGGTTTCTCAACCGCCGGCAAATCCATAAGGAAATCACGAAGCCACTCAGCCTCAATGTCTGGCGGTATCTAATGCTGTGAGTTCTGCTTCCATAGTTGACCTCGTTAAGATGGTCTGCTTGCAAGACTTCCAGAAACAGCGCCACCTCCAAACAGAAATACATATCCGCTTGTGGCATACAACTCATCGGCATCCGAAATCCAATTTGCATCACAATAGCCCTCTAGTACCTTCGGGTACCCGGAATAGTGAATGCCATAGCTTATAGTACCTTTTAGATAGCGCATTACTCTCTCAAGAGCACACCAATGAGCATCTCCCGGATTTGACACGAACCGGCTAAGTTTGCTCACAGCAAACGAGATGTCGAGTCTCGTAGCGCTAGCTAGGTACATAAGCGATCCAATGATTTGGGAATATCTCAATTGATCCCTTGCTATCTTTCGATTCTTTCTCAATAGCACGCTAGGATCATAAGGCGTGGGTGCGGTTTGATAATCGCTATACCCAAAGCGACTCAATACCTTTTCCACATAGTGGGACTGCAAGAGTGTAATCCCACCATTGCCTTCTCTTTGTAGCTTGATGTTAAGAATAACATCTGCTACTCCCAAATCCTTCATCTCGAAGTTATTGGACAAAAAGTTCTTGACCTCCTTAATCACATTAAGGTTGGTCCCAAATATCAAGATGTCATCAACATAAAGACACAAGATGACTCCCTCGCCCCCACCATACCGATAATATACACATTTGTCGACTTCATTCACTGCAAAGCCGGCTAATGTTAAAGTTCTTTCGAACTTCTCGTGCCATTGCTTAGGGGCTTGTTTGAGGCCATAAAGGGATTTCAACAATTTACACACCAAACGCTTTTGACCATCTATCACAAATCCATCGGGCTGCTCCATATAGATCTCCTCATCTAGCTCTCCATAAAGGAAAGCTGTTTTAACGTCCATTTGATGAACGAGGAGACCATATGAGGCTGCTAGGGAAAGTAATACTCGAATGGTGGTCAAACGAGCAACAGGTGAGTAGGTGTCGAAATAATCTTCACCCTCCTTCGTGAAAAACCCTTAACCACAAGCCTTGCCTTGTACCTCTCGATTGTACCATCGGGCCTAAGCTTTTTCTTGAACACCCATTTACATCCTATGGGTTTGCACCCGTAAGGACGTTCAACGATTTCCCAAGTACCATTAGACATTATTGAATCCATCTCACTCCTTACTGCCTCCTTCCGGAGGTCAGCGTTAGGAGAGGAAAATGCCTCTTCAATGGTTCTTGGTGTGTCATCAACGAGGTACACAATAAAGTCATTTCCAAAAGACTTTGCAGTCCTTTGTCTCTTACCCTTTCGGGTGATCGTATTGTCATCCTCCTCAAGAGTTTGCGTTTGGGGTTCCTCATTGTATATTTTCGGAGTAAAAAGCTCGTGGGGACTAGATTCATGACTAGATGTGCTAGGTCCATTTTTCGAAGGAAATTCACTCTCAAAGAAAGTTGCATCTCTGGATTCAAAGATTGTACCGACCGCCATGTCGGGTACTTCAGATTTTACAACTAAAAATCTATAGCCCACACTATTTATAGCATAACCAAGGAAAATGCAATCAACGGTTTTAGGTCCAAGTTTGCGCTTCTTGTTGATTGGCACATTCACCATGGCCAAACAACCCCAAGTGCGCAAATATGAGAGATTCAATCTTTTCTTATGCCATTCCTCGAATGGTGTGATTTCTTTATTCTTTGTGGGAACTCTATTCAGGACATGACAAACTGTCAAGATCGCCTCACCCCACCATTCCTTCGAAAGACCGGCTGTCTCTAACATGGCGTTAACCAAATCAGTTAGAGTGCGGTTCTTTCTTTCGGCAATCCCATTTGATTGGGGTGAGTAAGGCGGTGTCCTCTCATGAATAATTCCATGTTCCCCACAGTAATCAGAAAACACGTTAGAAAAGTATTCTCCCCACGATCCGACCTTAAACGTTTGATTTTTCTCTCAAGTTGGTTTTCTACTTCAGCCTTATAGATTTTAAAGTAGTGAAGCGCCTCATCCTTCGATTTTAGCAAATAGACATAACAATATCTAGTACAATCATCTATAAGAGTCATGAAGTATCTTTTATCACCTCTAGTCAATTCTCCATCCATTTCGCATAGATCGGAATGTACAAGTTCTAAAGCTTCTAAGTTCCTCGCCTCCGCAGCCTTGTGAGGCTTGCGAGGTTGCTTAGATTCCACGCATTTGACTAGATCAAATTTCGGGATTAAATTCAATTTTGCTAACCGCGTCATACAGCCAAAATTTATGTGACAAAGTCGTGAATGCCAAACGTTTGACTCATTCGAAACAGAAATATTGTTCACAACCTTATTACACAAATCATTAAGAGAAAAGCGGAACAAGCCTCCGCAATCATAGCCTTTACCGACAAATGTCCCATACTTAGAAAGTATACATTTATTCGACTCAAAGACTAGTTTATAACCATCTCGACATAACAAAGACCCACTAACGACATTCCTTTTGATTGAGGGGACATGCTGCACGTGCTTCAATAGTACCGTCTTTCCGAAGATAGCTTCAGATTGACGGTACCAACACCAAGAACACGCACATGAGACCCATTTCCCATCAATAAGTCTCCCGCTACGCTGGCCTCGATAAGAAGAAAACAAAGAAATATCAGCACACACGTGAACATTAGCACCGGTGTCAATCCACCACTCGGGTGATTGACAAACCGAAAGGACAACGGGTGAAGAATTATCATACCCGAAGTCCCTTCATTGGTCTCGCCAATGACCATGTTTGCAGATTTCTTCTCCTGTTTAAATTTGCGATCCGGGCACGCACTTGCCCAATGCTCAAGGCTCCCGCAAACAAAACAGCCACCTTCTTTGTTCTTCTTCTTCTTGAACATGGTTGTTTGTTTAGGCTTCTCCACCTTTTCCTTCTTCTTCTTCTTTGAGATTATCTTCCGCACCATATTGGCGCTAGAAGGCTCTCCCGCACCCTTTCCACGTGTGTCTTTTGCTCTCGCCCTTTCCTCAACATCAAGAGTCCCAATGAGTTCGGTTACACCAAACTCTTGTCTCTTGTGTTTTAGTTGGGTAGCAAAATCCTTCCAAGAAGGTGGCAACTTAGCGATGATAGCGCCAGCCACAAACTTGTCGGGTAAGACACATGGAAATTGCTCAAGTTCCTTAGCCGAGCTTGTATCTCATGAGCTTGTTCTACTACAGGACGGTTCTCAACCATCTTGTAGTCCAAGAACTGCTCCATGACATACAACTCGCTCCCAGCATCGAAACCCCGAACTTGGCGTCTAGAGCATCCCAAAGCTCTTTAGCGGAGGTGCACGTGAGATATGAGTCCATATACTTAGTAGCAATGGCGCTAAGCACGGCGCCTCCGAACAGGTTATCAGCCATATTGAAACGTTCCTGCTCCTCACGAGAGAGCGGTCCAATAGGCTTCCTATTGGCAACATGGTAGCAGTTCATTGCCGTTAGCCACAAGACCATTTGTGCACGCCACCTCTTATAGTTCGAACCGTCAAACGTGTTTGGCTTAAGTGCGGCAGCAAAACCACTAACAGAAAAATGCCTATTATCAGGTTTTTGGATTGTTAGGAAATTAGGCATTTTTATGTTGAATTTAACCCGTGAAATCGCGATAAAGATGATTGTTGATAACAAAACGAAAGCGGGCGAGAACACATACCCTGCAGACGACCCCGCGGAAGATGCGCTCGAAGTGCTCATGTTGATGTAGTCGTACAATTGCGCGCTCGGCTGTAGACGTACGGAGTTGAGCGGTCGCGGCGACGCTCCCCAAAAACCTGATCGTCCGCACACCCGAGCAGATGCCGCAGACGGACGGAGGCTTCGGAGGCCTGCTCTTCCTTCTCTCCGTGCGCGCAGAGAGGAGGAACGGGGAAGTTTCGATGGCAACTCGCAAGGAAGAGGATGAAATGGGAAAAAGCAATCTCGTGTGCAAAGGAAAGAATCAGCCCCCTTGGACTCTGCTGGGTAAGGCCTTATATAGGGGTTGGTATTTAAGGCAATCAATACGTCGTAATCAATCCCGTAACGGAAAGAATTATTCTCCGCAATCAAACCTTCATAACGGAAGGAATTAATTGCGAGTTATTCCGCCGCGTAACGGAAATAATTAATTACGAATTGATTCGGTTTCCTTAAAGCACCCCACCGTTTCCAAGTTTTAAAGAAACTTCCATTCACACGCGGCAGCGGTGGCGGCGCGCACGCGTGTGGCTTGCCTCTATTCCCTCTCAACTTCTCTAGAGGAACCAGAAAGAGTCCCCTTATTAACTTGAGTCATTTAATAATTAGAAACATTATAGCATTTAATATGGGCCTAGACTTAATTGTATTTTATTATGGGCTTTTAAAAGAAATAAAAGACCCACAATATTTAACAAACAGTCTAGGTATATACAGTGGCCGACTGGTATATCAGAGAATTCCATATTTCACGCCATTTTTTAGATGATAATTGCCATTAAATGGCACATGAGAGTTCACCCAAACAAGCAAACACAGGCATGTATTTAAAATTACTCCCTCCAGTTTTGATATTAAAGTTGTCATGGGGACTTTCGTGATTCTACACAAATGAAGTCGCCTTGCAAATTAAGTTTGGGTAGTTTTGGACAAATTTACGCCTCAAAGGCAGCTGGGCTGGCCACTACGGGTGAAGATAGGTTGTTGTTAGGAATTTATTCCAAATCTTATTTAATAAAGGTCAATATCAAAGAATAAATTCAATTAATCACACCTTGATTTGATAAATCGTATCCTAAATAACTTTAATTTCGAGCACTCACTATCTCTCATATGCTAGCTTGTCTAACGACAACAAAAGAAAATTGCAGGGAGTAGTTAACATGAAGAAACCTTTCCAGTGACGTTCTTGCCGGCGACGGGCACCACCGCAGGGTACATGCGCCCCTCAGTGCAGAATCTCTGGCTGAAAATGTTCAATATTCTTCTGATGATGCGTTATCTAAATAGCAAAGAACTGAGACTCAAAAAGAAGACGATGAGAGAGGGAAATTAAATCGAAGCCCAACTGGTTTTGGAGGACGGCCGGCGACGAAGGCGGGACACGATCCAGGAAGATGCTCACCACCTCGTCAGCCATCAGCGGCCCGTACACGAAGACACTATGGGATCCTCTGGCAGCTGCAGAAGCCGGAGGAGGACCCAAACCCGACGACGCCATGGCCTGGGTTGGGCAGGAAGGAGAGTAGGGGAAAGTAGCAAGACGTACGACTCACCAGTTGAACTTGGTCATGTTGCGGTCAACGCTAATCGCTAACATGATCATCTGTCGGCGAGTGAATTACTTGCATTTGACAAGTGGATCTAGAGGAGTTAAAAAAAAAACTGATCCTAGCACCGTACCACCTACTATCCCTTGCTGCGCAGATGCTTCTTTGGGGAAAAAAAAGGAAAAAAGAAAATGTAAGATGCTTCTATCTTTTTTTCTTTTTTGCGGGAAATACGATTGTTCCGTCCATCACATTAAAAGAAGCAACGCAATATATGTGCTAGAGTTATTTAAGACGCAATATTCGAAATTGATGGTAAGGCAACCCCACTTCCTTGTCTCTTACGATCTCTCCTTTCCTTGTTTCTTTACATAGTCCACAGTTTTTTTTTTGAATAAATATGGAATAATCCCCCAATCTTTTGTGTGCCATGCTCATCTTTCCTCCGTTCCTCCTCTCAAGCATGGATTTTTTTCTTAGCTATTTGCATTACCAAAATATGTATGCAGGAAAGCAAGTGGAAATTTGGACACTAATTAGAGCCTCCTTTTGATGCCTTCACATTAATCGGAGAATTTTTTTAAAAAATTACTGCAAAAGAGTAAAACATTCGGCCTTTGTTTGGATGTCATCAAACAATAACCATGGATTAAGACTAGAAGGAATAGATAGTAAGGCAACCCCACTTTCTTGCCTCTTACTATCTCTCCTTCCCTTGTTTCTTTATATAGTCCACAATTTTCTTAATAAATATGAAATATTCCTCCAATCCCGTGTGTGTCATGCTCATCATTCTTCCGTTCCCCCTCTCATGCATGGAATTTTTTTCTTACCTATTTGCATTACCAAAATCTACCTCTACCTATTAAAGAATAAACATGTTTTTTGATTTCTCCTTTCTTTTCTTACCCACATCCCTTAATACCCATCGATCTCTATCGTGGATCCAATCTATCTACAGTCGCTATTTCCTTCCTTTACATATGATTTGTGGGTCCAATCATTGTTTATGCTATTATATGTTTACACAAATTGCATTAGAATCGTCCTCCAATTTTATGTTTTTTTCACCGTAGTTTCTATGTACTGCCCAATCCCGCATGGAACTTACGTGCACTTTCCTTCTATTACTCTGAGAATGACAGACAGTAAATGATTTACCGTGTGATCGATGGGCAACAATCGCCGTCACTCTTCCTACCACCTCACCTTTATTACCTCTGGCCCCGACATCTGCCTCGTCGTCCGCGCCGCCCACGACCACGCGGTACGTTGTGGCTGTCACGCCCTTCACCAGCATCTCCGCGGCATCTCGCTGCCGCCGCTCGTCTTCCCGCGACGCGCCCTCTCGCCTCCGCATCCGCTTCACCACCACCACCTCGCCTTCATTACTGCCGGCCCCGACATCCGCCTCGACGTCGGCGCCACCCACAATGTACCTTCCTCCGCCCCTTCCTTGTTGCCCGGACTTCCTCCGCCTATGACCCCCTCCCCCCCCAACCGCCCCCCCCCCCAAAAAAAAACTAACGCACTCGCTCGTCGCCGGCCATGCCCGTGATGCTCCCTCTCTGCTCGCGTCGCCATCCAGCTCCACTCGACTTCCGTAATCCTCCACATTGCGACCCTGGCCTTCCCCACTCCACCGGCATGCGGGCACGCCCGTGTTGGGCTTCTCATTTTCCTCCCGCCGCCGCTGCCGGGTGGAGGAGGTCCCGGTTGCCTAGGAGCACAAAATGCAAAAAAGTTATTTTCTTAAAAAATCACTGAATCAACTAAGGATCACTTGTTCTTCTGGAAAGTAGCACCTTGTCATTTACTTATTCTAAGAATTAGCTTTTGCCTATTACAAGATTGTCTCTTGTTTGCTGATCCTAAATATCCTGGGTGTGAGTGTCAGTTAGAAAATTTATTTGTGCCACACTTTTTGGAAAACCTATTTTTTGTTTCCATGAGTGGATTATATTTGTGCCATATTTTTTTGAAAAAACTATCTGTGCCTAGGTCTTTGCAAGTTTGATATTGCTTGGCATTTTTATTTTTTAGATAAGACAATTTGGCTCACTGTTATCTTGCTTTCTGTATATTTTTGCCCTGTTGTTGTCTACTTTTGACATTTCCAACATGATTTGAAAAGGGCATGCATATCACTTATGAGAACGGCAAAGTGCTCTTCATACTGGTTGATTGTCCATGGATAGTGATACTGGGTACTCTAAACCATTCAGTTGTCTGTAGTGTTATTTGTAAAACTGCACCATCTTCATTTTTACTTATTTTCTCATTTTTAGGCTACGATGAGGCTGATTGTAAATATACTATGAGGTTTCAAACTAGGTTAGTTTGCTCTGGAAAGTGATTCAGCATACACATTAGCAAGAGGAGAGGAGCTGTGGCATCCTACGAGAAGGCCGGGAAATGACACGCAGATATCACGTGGAGATGAAGGAACAAGTATTAAACACAATCCCAAAGGCAAGGACACCATAACTTTAGCCTACTGATACATGCGTCAAGACTTCAGCTGACCTGCTAAATCAAACTGAACTGTTGGAGATTTACCAATTCGTGCTTTGGATGTCGCGGCTCTCCACCTTTCTAGCCCGAAGGTAGAAATATTAAATATCATCGTCTTATAATGTGAATGAACTGTTTGATGATCAAAACAAAAGTTTCTTGAAGGGCAAGTGATGTGTGTTCATGCTTCAGCGGCTAGAGTCATGAATATTAAATACAGACACATATGTTGGTTTTCCAATTGTATGTTAGAGTATTAAGTTTGTTATAAACTTATAGAAAAGGAAGGGAGAAACCCACTGCAAGGACCTACCCAGATGTAGCCAAAACTGATATAGGTAACCAGGAAAAAATTACTATCTATTTTCTTGTCGAACGAAAGCTTAAGCAGGAAAAGGTTTTGGTAATTACTAATACCTCCGAAGTCTGTTTTTCATAACTAAACTGAATTAAATATGTGCAAGAAACTAAATGGCGTGTATTAAATCATTTTTGAAAGGCCAACCAGGATGCATGATGATTGACCAACAACTTAATTTCTCAGTCACAAAAAGTTTGAGCATCCCTTACAGAAAAGAAAGTTTGAACGCAAGCTTTGTTATATCTTTTCTGGATGCCTTAATCAGGTGCATTACACTTGTACATTCAGATATAGCTCCATTAGCAACATTGAAGAACACTCTTGCTTGATCAATTGATGTAGTCCAGATTCCACCAGATCAATTGATATATATATCATGAGAATCTATTATCTTTATATTAGAAGGTGAAAAGGAGCCACCACATTCTCTCTCAAGGCCAAGAAATTACCACATTAATCTGAAAAAAGACAAAATATCAACCGTTGGATTTTATGAACATCTAATGGTCAAAATTTAAGCGAGAGTACATTGATTTGATAGTAAAGATTAGTAACACAAGGATCTGTATATAGGATCCATATCATATACAACTTGCGATATGAAAAAAAATGTTTACCATATGTACGTAGGCATACTCAATCTGATTTGGACTCTTACTACCATATACGACTTCTTAAACATAGTAAGAAGAGTCCTGTCATAAATAATAAAAACGAAAATAAAAGAAATATTATAAACTACCAAATTGAATAATATCTCGGCCAGCACAACCATGTTGGTGGTCGCGTTCTTCCGTAGAATCACACTAAGCAAATCGGATTCACTTTCCTATTCTTTCACCTAAGCTAAGGTTACCATCATCAATTTCCTATTTTTCCAATACGATTACGTTGCCTCATATCTTTCACAAATCCTAGCGTTGTTTTTTTCTTTTTTGCAAGGGTAGCATTGTTTTGACCCTGAGCAGCTATCGATCTTGACAGCACGGAAGATGTACAACAGGTATCCCTGGTTGGTCAAATATAATTCTATATACAATATAGGAAAAGAATTCTGTATCTTAGGCTTGGATCATGTGCTAGAACTCTAGTTAATAAATATATTAATAATTCATATTAATATAAAAATGACTCTGATCTCTCCTACCACCTCATGCAATACCAACCAATTCGTGGTGGCTTCCAGATAAAAAAAAACCAATGGACCCATCGATAACAAAAAAATCTAGATAAATATTTATTTAAATGCAACTACAATTTATAAATGGATAGCTCATCTTCATCTCGTCTCCTGCGCTCCTCCGCTCTCTCTGCGTGACGATCGATAAGCACATTGCGAGCGTCTCTATTACGATTAAGGGGTACGCGTAGGTCTTGATCTGGAGCACGTTCATGCTCATCCACGATTGGGGTATGTCGAGGTCCAATTCTTCCTCCGGAAGAAGCTCCTTCCGACCGGGCTCTTGCGGGCTGCTCCGAGTGGGAGCGCAACCGATCGGAAGATTCAGCTCCGTCATGAACAAGCTGGTTAGTCCGTAGAGCAGCCGCATCCACCGAACTCAAAGCGCGTTGTAGCCCCGGCGTTTAGTTGAACACTTCCTCCGGGATTGTCTCAAGAATCTGCTTTATCCCCACAATGTTGTGGACTGGTGACGTGAAAACCCGGGCGCCATTTAATTGAACCTCCATAGAGCTCAAATCCAATGCCCTGTCGGAAGAACGATGGCGTCTACCACTCGCGGCATCCGCGTCGGCCGTTATAACCTCGGCGACGTCTCCGTCGGGTCTCCGGACCGCTCCGATGAGTGGCCCAGCAGCGGGCGCAGCCGTGGCAGGAATACCTCCTCCTTCTTGACTGGTGCCAACGATGTTTGCGCAAGGGTTTGCGATCGAAGGTCCTGGAGGTGGATCTTCCACGTCCGCTCCGTCCGCTTCGCGCCGGCGGCGGTTTGCTTCATCTCTCGCCATCCTAGCCTCTTCAACAACAGCTTCCTCGGGGTGAGTTCTTGAAGAATTGGGCCCGTCATGAACACTTGGAAGAAGGCTGGAGATC
The DNA here is from genome assembly GCA_031894775.1 of Chloris gayana. Classification (NCBI taxonomy): domain Eukaryota; kingdom Viridiplantae; phylum Streptophyta; class Magnoliopsida; order Poales; family Poaceae; genus Chloris; species Chloris gayana. Next base: position 9,686 of record JAUNZO010003577.1, on the reverse strand, counting down.
CTTCCTCGAAGTCGTTATCAGGCTCAAAAGAGCTGCCCATTATCGCAGACCGGGTACCGGTCTCGAAGCGTGAGCGGTCCGATGATTCGCGCTAAAGCTACGTCGGTCCCGCTGGGTTTCATGTATGAGGTTTCGATAGCGTCAGGTGATCGCGCTTCGAAGCTGCGGCTTGATCACGAATCGGATTCATCAAGCATAGCTTTCCGGCGGAATCAGCTTCAAAGTCGAGGGACCTGAAGCGGATCTTGAAGCCGGGCGCGAAGTCGACGTCGAATGAAGAAGCCATCGAACTCGCTGGGAACTCGCCGGGACCCCTACCTGGCGTGCCAAATGTCGAGTCTTAAACTCGGCACTAGTACTACCCGGTCCCTCACGAGCATGGATTTCGATGGTGCAACACACGAAACACACAAGAAGGCACGATTTTAGACAGGTTCGGGCCTCTCGATGGAGAGTAATACCCTACATCCTGTATGTTATGTATTGCCTTTAGCAGATTGCTAATTGTAAGTTCTCGGAGACTTTTCGAGTGGTCCCCGCTCCGCCTTATATATCCGGGGAGCTAGGGTTACATGCGAGTCCTAGTCGATTACATGCATTACATATTCGGAAACTCTATCTCTAGCTTTCCTTATTATTTCGGAGTCCTAACAGACTACAAATTGCTCCTTTACTTGTTTCTCAAGTCATCATACGTCGGTCTTGACACCCGCCTTATTTCCATACCGGTATATAGAATCTTCTGTTATTCCATACTCGGAGTCCGTGGGCCCTCTCTCGCCAGCCTTATCTTCATTGATTTGTCACCGTGTCTCTAATTATCCATTCCTTTATCATCTGTATACCCATAAGGGAAGTATACGACAACAACAAGAATGGAAATTACAACAACCGACGCCAGTGCAAGAAGCCCTACCGCATATACTGCGAAGGCCACACTGGGCACAAAACATTAGATTGCCCAAGAATAAAGGAAATCAGAGAAGGCTTGACTTCGAAACGAAGAAGTCTCAACAACCAAGCACAAATAAACCACACTACAACAAGTCATTGGCATCAACAACAACCCCGACAACCAAGTGTCCAAAACCATTACTACCCACCACAACAATACAACCCAACCCAAGTACTTCAGAGCTAAACCACCCAACCCAGCCACCACCACATCACGGGCAGGGTAGCTCACGCTATCCAAGACAAAAAACAGAATTGCTTACTCCGAACCCTCAACTCTACCACCGCCCACAATCGAAGATGTAAGCAAGCAAGAAGCCAAGGCCCAGCCCCTCCCAAGCAAAGGGATTCATTGGGATGATATCAGGCGGCTCCAAAGCATGGACTTCGAAAACAAAAGACAGCGCAGAGACTATTTCAGATTGGTAAATGCAGTCTTCGTCGAAGGCCCAATCAAGAAGACCAAGTGGTCTCACATTCCAATCACCTTCACTAAAACAGACCTCGATCCGAAAAGCTACCCACATTCAAACGCCTTCGTAATCGAAGCACACATCGACAAGTGGAGAATTGACAAAGTATTCATCGACAATGGCAGCCGTGACAGATATAATATTCCACTCTTAAGGATGGGCTACACAGATCAGGACCTCAAACCATCCAACACGCCATTATATGGCTTCGGTGGAAAAAGGGTCGAACCAGCCGAAAAATAAAGCTGCCGGTAACCTTCGGAGACACCTCCAATCCAAGAATAGAGTTCGTCACCTTCGACGTTGTGAGGATAAACTACCCTTACTTCGCTATCCTAGGAAGCCCAACAATCAACACGTTCGAAGCCGCAATTCACAACGCATACCTTCGCATGAAAATCGCAGCAACCAAAGGTGTCATAACCGTGAACGGGGATCAGCAATCGGCCAGAGACATAGAAAAAGGATTCACGTGGGGGATAGCAAACATTCACAGTATTAAGAGGCTTCCTAAGCAACAACCCACAAGTGAAGTACAGCAAGAAAGGCAGAATCCACAACCTGGCCCCATCAAGTGGCAAGACGACAAACGAAGCAGAAACAACCATCCGGCACGAAGTAAGCAAAGACCGTGCAGCAGCGCAAGACCAGAAAGCAAAAAGAGACTCGATCGAGAGAAAGAAATACCTTCGCAACAAAGGGAAGGAACTGCACCAACCATAAACAAACATTATAAAACAGCCCTTCGAGATAAATAAGCAAGGGAACTATTGTAGAATCTAGAAAATTCTTTTTCTTTTTCTTTTTTTCATATTCTACAAAGGACCGTACTCTTTTCCTCACAGGGGAAGCTCCGAAAGGGCACGGGATTTTTAACAAGGTGGCATGTGTAATAGCAGTTACAATCAATATAAAGCTGCATTCCCCAAATCGAAGCAAAACAATCGAAACGACTTCCGAAATAATGGAAGTCCGAGCATTCGACAAGCGAGGCAACGCCTCCCCAAATAGCTGTACTCCTCCGGGCATAAGCAATACACCCAGGAGTACTAGCTACCAAAATCACTCCATCCTGCGAAAAGCCCCGGAGAGCTGGCTCGCAACGCAATCACTCCGTTGGGCGAAAAACAAAAGCCCTAGAGAGCTTAGCTGCAAAAACCACTCCGTCGGGCGAAAAACAAAAGCCACGGAGAGCTGGCTTGCAAAACAATCACTCCGTAGGGCAAAAGCAATATACCGCGGAGTACAAGCCACTAAACAAGACGTCGCGCAAAGCCGCTCGCATTTTCGTTCGAAGCAAATCCACACCTCGCCCTAAACGGCTAAGGGGCGGGGGGGGGGCATTTCATTTAAACAAAGCGTTGTGTAAAGCCGCAAAGGGGCTCGCATTTTCCCTCGAAGCAAATCCGCACCTCGCCCCTAAACGGCTAAGCGGCGCGGGGCGCGGGGGAGTGGCGTTTCATTTAAACAAAACGTTGTATAAAGCTGCAAAGGGGCTCGCGTTTTCGTTCAAAGCAAATCCACATCTCGCCCCTAAACGGCTACGTGGGGGGGGGGAGGGGGAGTGGCGTCTTATTCAAACAAACGATGCGTAAAGCCGCAAAGAGGCTCGCGTTCCGGCTCGAAGCAACGTAAACCCTCACAAAAGAACACCCACAAGACTCCAAGAATTCAGACACGAACATAACACAAATACACGAACAATCAAGCAACACAGCTCGGAGGCATCAAAGTAGGACAAGTGTGAAGCTAAAGTCGGGTACAAAGGTAAACTAAAAAAATCTCCGTGACGAACGCTCTTTTGCTCCCTTCATGGCACGGAGTATCGTAAGCAAAAAACATCTCCGACGGGTCGCACTCCGGAACCTCAATCTTAACTCCGGCGTCCTCCGCGAGCGCGGCCGGCGAAGTCACCAAGGCCTTTAAAAAATTTCGTTAGCTTGCATTGCTGCTTGGCAAAACGAACCATAACAACACCCCAAAAGTGGGCCGGATCGCCTCGAGGATACACAGCGAGGTAGCGATCGTAACAGCCCTTTGTAGCCCTCAAGGGACCTCACTCAAACGCGAGCGGAGTGGCGTCGACAAAACTGTCGGGCAGAAACTCGCCCGCCATCGGGGCCGAACCCTACAAAGCAAAGGAGAGCGCACAACTCAATGAGATACTGTCATGACTCTCTTTTTATAACAACACCGGACAAAAAATGCTGGTTTCACGATCTCCCACTCATCCCGCCCAAAAGATCGGGGCGATAGTCACGGCCGATCGAAGAAGGCGGAACCAAAGAATCGGCAAAACTACAATTACCAAGACCGCCAATAACATTCAAATGTCCGGAACCTACTTGACGAGGAGGATGAGGAGTGTCTCGCTCGGGCGCAGCTTGAGGCGAAGGACGCTTCCGTAAGCGCTCGCTCCAAAATTTACTTCGTCCCGTGCCTCGCGACCTGATTCAACGCTCATTCTATCCAGCGCCGTCTCTCCGCAACAAGTCACCAGGAAGATCGAATCCCAATATTAAGTCGAAGCATCGCTCTCGATTCCCGGGCAGCCCTTCGCGCGTAACCTGCGCAGGTTAAAATATATTAATTTACAAAAATTGTTTGTACGCGGTGTGACACCCCGTGTCACAAATTGGCGATTGCACTATGCTAATTAACTGTTTGCATGTGCAAAACCTCATTAGGGTTTGCCTCCACATAAAATAAAAATTAGGGTTTCTAGTGACTCAAACCCTAGCTATCAAGATCTTGATGATTCTCCATGTTAGTGCCTCTATATTTTTGCATATTCTGGTAGTACATATCAAACCTTGAATTTAGGGCATTTTTCCAGAATTTTTAGGGTGGCACTTTTCCCTAGAAAATTCAAACCAAGTCTGAAAATAGCAAAATTTTGAATCGCGATGGCACAAGCGTAAATACGGAGAACTTTCAAGCATTTTAGAAATTGCATAACTTCGCGTATAAAACTTGGATTTGAACGAATGAGGACTTTCAGGAAACGTTGTAATCTGTACTTTGGAATGAACCTAATGAACACATACGTTTATGTGGAGAAAATAAAAGTTTGAGCAACATTAAGTTGCCATCATGGTCACGAGGCTTAACGAGATTGCTTTTTAGAAATTCCGTAACTTTCACCACGTAACTCCAAAGTACTTGACCTAGTGCTCATAGGAAAGCGTGGAATGTGTACTTTGTTATGATTACATAAGCCAAGTACTTTCTGTGGAGTAAATGAAAGATTCAAGTACTGAAAAGTGTTAACCCGTTAAGGGAACTTAACAACATTGCGTTTTAGAAATTCCATAACTTTCTCCATACAAATCCAAATGATGCAAATAAACACTAGTTGGAATCCTTAAAGAATGTAATTCACATGACCCAAAATGGTTTGCCCAAATTCTATTGCGAAAATCTAAGTTTTAGGCTCATTAAGCAGGCTTCACGATAAGCCTGAAATGGACACGAAGAGAAACAATTTTGTAAACAAAACTTAACCAAATATGAACACACCACTTCCTTTAGCACTATTCATCATATCGCACATGGTTCTGATGCATTTGAGCATGTCATGATAATTTTTACCATTTTTTTTGTTTAAGTACATTATTATACCTTGTATTTGCATCATAGGAAAAATTCATATAAATTCATATTTGCTTTTGGTGCTCAATCATAAGAAGATGAAAATCATCATGAGAAAATAGTGTAGTGGTCTCTTGCATAATGACATATTATGAAAAGATATAATGATGGTGCATGTTAAGACTTGCTCTTGAATAAATTCTCCTAGGTCATCTCATGTTAGTACTAGGTTATTAAATCATGGCAGCCGTATGGTCATATGTTATTTCATTTTGTTCCTGTACATTGTTCATTACGGCCATACTCTCTTGCTTGCTAATTAAACATGTATATTTGTGCTACATAGTGTATAATTATTCTAATTAGAAGGTCATCCCCATGATATGATCTACACAAATCATCATCATGATAAATCATCTCACTTTCACATAAGCATGATTATTTATGCAAACATTTCATTGAATTTCGTTATTGAGAACGTTCCATGAGCTAAATATCTATAATTTCGCTCATCCTCACGCATCACATTGCATTAATATAGGAACCCCGACCGAAGGCGAGAATCAAGAAGGGCAGCAGCTTGAACTGAGTACCTTTGAGTGTGCTAACTCGCGAACCCAACCAAGGCAAGCCTCGGAGCATAATCCTAATTGCTTAAATTTTCCGTCTTTATTTCACTTAAGTTGATCGTAACCTAGCTGCACTAGATCCCTGTTCCCATGGTTTTTGGCTAGGTATAATCCTGTTCGTTAGATACTATGCTTAATAAATTCATCGGTAGAAACACCGAGTGGTTTGGAGACCACCCGGTCTAGGAATTAAATTTTGGTTACCCTCACATAATTAAATTGGAGACCGTACGGGTAAGTGCATGTGTTGGAAAGCGGTGACAGGGTTGGCCCTTGTTCGCCATAGCCCCGTGCGTGTCGATTGAGGACCGTTCGTTGTGACTTCGCGAGCAAGTATTGAGTTCTATACCAAATGCATACCTTCGTATGGGAGTTGGTAAACTGATGTAACTTGAGAGTCGTAGTGTTGGACGGTCACTCCACCCTTTGTGCAAAGTGTTGGTCACGGTGGATACACGGGTTTGTGAGTAGATGGAGGGTGTCTTATTACCCTTGGACCCGACGCTACCGTGATTGCACGTGGAATGCACACTCGGAGGGAGGACCCGGCTCATATCTATGGTGATCTTGTGAAAGGTGGCCATACGTGTTCTTAAATAATGCGTATGTCGTGCATTTGGGTTTCTCCTGCAGGGTGTAAATCGATATATATCGCCGTCCTCGCGGTGATGAGTACCACTTGTCTCGAACAGATTCCTTCGTAGTAACAAAGAGAATATGATGAATAAGCTTGCTGTTTTTGGAGAAATAAATTATGTATTGCAACCATGTTTGTTAGAGTTGCTCACTAAATTTATGTTCATGTCTCCACCCTTTTAAATTGGCTAAAATATGGAAGATCAAAATACATAGGTGCTATTTTTGGCAAATTTCAGCAAGCCATGTCAAGCCCCCTGCATATTAGGGTCGGTTCTTAGAACCATTTTTGATGGGTAAGCCTTGCAGAGTAAATTAGATACTCGGGGTTTGCGTTTAAATTAATTTCAGGAACCCCGCAGCCCGAACTCCGTGAGTGCTGCGGGAAGTTTGTGTGGCAAGGTGAGGAACCCCAGGAATGACCGTGGAGTGGGTCCCATCTTCACCAAACCAAGAGTGAGGCCACGTCGTATGGGCTGATGTGGTCTCCTAAATAAGTTGTATATATTTATCGTCGAGATGTTTACGCTTCCGCACATTGTATATTAAGTAATGTAAATCTGAATTCGAACTCTTATGGTATTGTATTCGGAATTCAAAGCTTATGGTTTGTAATAACTTGAATATCATCTGTAAAATTTGCTACTTACGCACTTAAATATGCTTTGTAGATTGTGAATGTATCATTGATGTATGTGCAATGTACGTTCACTTCGTCGAATGTCTCCGGATACGATCCTCGTTAGAGAATCCCTCTTGCTTTGCAAGGTAGGGGTGTCACACGCGGCAAAGTGCGGAGTAGATTAAAGCAAAATAGAGACGAGGGGGCGAAGTGCCCTTCTATCAGCTCCTGGACCTCTTGATCGGATCCGGCTCCCGCCAAAGGAGGCTATGTGCCGTGACCACCAACAGCTGGCGGAGCAGGGTCTTCAATCTCCTTCGCACCCATCTCCGCCTCTTCCTCTTCTTCCTCCTCGGACTCATCCTTCGCCAGCCCCGAGTCATGGGAAGCAAAGAGAAGATAAGCATCGCATCTAGCCAAAAAGAAATGGGCCTCGCGATAAATAAATAAAAATAAAAGCTTACCCCTAAGTGGTGCGCCCTCATATCTTCGACCACAGCCGCCTGCCCGTGCGCGACCCAATATTCCCGAAGGACCCGTCGGGCAGCCACCTTAACAGCCACGCTGGCATTTTGTCGAATGTCCGCCCGATCAATGACCCGGGCTCAGCTAAGGCGCAAACGTGGCTGCAAGACTGCTGCTCGAGCAAGTTAAACCTCGCTTCGACATAATATGTCGTAGCGAGCTTGCAGCCTCGATCGAGCACCCTGGGCACAACATCGATGGCGCCCATCGGCCAGCGGAAGAAGGCCCGCTTGTGGTCCTCGTCGGCAGCCGGAGCGAAGGGAGGAACGACCGCCCCCACGCTCTCCATCGCCGTCACCAGGCCGAAGCCGGCAAGCGCGGTCTTCCGATCGAAGAACTCGTCGTGGCGATCGAGGATCTCCTTCAGCTCCTGGGTCTCCGACTGAACTCTCCGAAGCTCAGCCCGGGCCCGATCCCACTCCGAGCGAGCGACCACGACGGACTCCTTCGCCGCAACCAGCGCGCGAAGGTGGCCGGCGGACTCCTCCTTCAGCTGCACAACCTCGGACTGATGGAGAGAATTAGCCTCCTTGACCGCCACCAGCTCCGCAGCCACCTCCGCACGGTGAGATAAGCGGCGCCTCAGCCTGGCTCATCAACGCCGAAGCCGGTTCGTGGCTTCGCCCGAGTGCGCTCCGCAACTCCGCGATCAGCTCGTCCTCGGATCGCCCTCCGAGGGAGCCTCGAACGAAGGCCCCACGGAAACAATATGTTTCCCGAGCACGGTATTGTCACACCCCTATCCCGAAAGATAGGTTAGTGTGGTACGGATCGCCTAAGCGGATGATTGACGAAGAAACCATGCATAGCATCACAATAACAAACATACATGATTTGCAAGTTTACATAGTTAAGTCTCGAATTACAACATAGAGTTCCAAATAAGATACATTTGGTTCGCAAATTTAAGTTACATAACCATGATCTTTGTTCGAAATAAGTTCGGACGCGATTACATAACACGACGATACATAGATAGCTTATGTGAACCATGCCTCGCCTAGGCCACGGCTCTAGGAACCCACTCGCTGGTCCACTCTTTGGGCTCCTCTCCATCCCACACAATCTTACCACAACAATCACAATACTCGGCTTGCGGGAATCCTGAAAATACGTATGTAGTGGCAAAGCTTGAGTATCTAGCATACTCCGCAAGTCTTACCCGTCAAATTGGCCATCTAAGACCGACACCTAGATGCATGGGGTATTACCGGGTTCACTTGGCTTTTGCCTAAAAACAGCACCTAGCTACTTAGGTTTGCATTTTTATGATTAGCCAAATTAATAGGGTTGTTGCATAAAAGGAACTTTAGTGAGCATACTAAGCATTACAAGATTTTGCAAGCAATACAAAGTATTATCAATCTAAACCAGCGGACATCTCAATGTTTTCCTCTTACTAAACATTGTAAACTCCTCGAAACAAGTGACACTCATTAATCCTGCAGGAAAGACTCAAATGCACGACAAACACATCATTTAAGAACATATATGGCCACCGTTCGCGAGTTCATCATAAAGCAAATCACGGGGCCACCGACCCCGAGTACACGCCTCCTTGTGGCCCGTTCAACAACGTGCCCAAGGCTTAATTCGTGTACTCTCCAACGGTCCTCAACCCGTGCAACCACCTGTGACATCCCTTCCGGGACACCCAGGAATCGACACGTGGGAACACTCAACGAAGCGAGTTAAAACAGTTCATCATCTCATACAAGCCAGAATATATACATCATGGTATAATACAACTAGGTTCTCGAACTACAAACAAGGAGTAACGAGAACTTCTTACAATACCGAAGTATGAAATAACTAAAAGTCTGGCAGCGGAAGTTATTATTTTTACAACAAAAGACAACTTAGGACGACTAACGTGATGTACCGAGCTCGTCGTACACCACGATCCTCGCCCTTCACAGCGTCGGGATCCGTTCCCACTAGAGGGAACCACCCTCGAGCACTCGCTCCTCCTCCGGAAAGCTACCGTAGGCAAGACCGACCCATCAAAAGGCACGTTAAGGCCGACGCCTAGGATGCGAAGGCTTTATGGCCTGGAAACATAGCGAACAAACCCCGAGTATTCTAATACTCAGCAAGACCGGCCCATCAAAAGGCACGCTAAGGCCGACGCCTAGGATGCGAAGGCTTTATGGCTCGGGGTTTGACTTTCTTGCGAAACAACGCTAACGGTGGATCCTTACTTTCAAGTTTTAGCTCCATATTAAGTTCATTACCTAAGTACTATTTGCAGCCTAT
>JAUNZO010003576.1:0-22772 GCA_031894775.1 Chloris gayana | reverse complement strand
TGTAAGGACCCGATTTTCACCTGATAGTGAAAACCGTGCCTTGTACCTCCCATGCCACTCCCGGAGGGTGACACGTACATCCAATACAGCTTAACATCATAAAAACCATAAGATAGAGTAAATACAAGGCAAGATAATAGAATCTCCAAAGTACATCATCATAACTCAATGCTCAAATCTCATGGATACAAAACACGCGGCACGCGAGCCGCTGCAGAGAACATGAAGGAAACTAGCGGAAGCGTCTCACATGTAGATCGACGGTGAAGACCCAAAGCCCACAAGCACTCGTGTGTAGGCGAGAACGTCACTCCTCTCCGGTAGCTCCGGTCGAGTAGGCTCGGCGGGATCCTCCGGATCGACGTCCGAAAAACAAAGTGGGGAAGCCGGAGTACAACATGTACTCAACAAGCCGCAACTACCTAGCAACAATGTATGCATGTTGGGATTATTCAAGGAAAGGCAAGGGCTAGCACCTAAAGCAATTAATCCTCAAGTCTATGTGATTCACATTTTATTATTAGTCAAATTTTATAAGTGGCCTTGTAGGAAACAACACAATCCTGCAAGGGTCAATATTTTATGTCCAGCCACACCTCCACTTGGACCACGAGCTCGAAGCCGGAAGTAAAACCTATCGAGAGGGGAGAAGTAGTAAATGCTAATCAAGCGTGTCGCTCAATGGTGTTGCCCCCTTACCCAGGGGCTAGGCTATACGTATAGATTATATATCTCTAGCAGAGAGTAAGCAGACTGTACCTACGTGAAGAGGTACTATAACTACAACCACACAGTCGTGGCTAAAGCACGACAACACTCACAAGATCAATAAACAAAGCATCGACTAGCAGGCGCCGTCCCTCAGTCCGGGATCCCCGACCACAACGCGAAAGGGGTCTAGAAGGTGTGAAAGGTCTACCACGTGCCGAGTGGGATATCCTCTACTCATGGGTCGAGACAAAAGCTCCAAAAACCCACTAACACTAACTCTACACCACGGCGGGCCCACCGGTCCTCCAGCTAAGCGTCTCAATCCGGCTCAGCCCATACGGGTCACGTGGTAAGCTAGTGTACCAAAAGAGCGAGCAACCGGGAACCGGTCCTCAAGCTGCCGGGACGAGTCACCATCCCCCTCCTCAAAACAACGAGTCTCAACAAGTGTCACCACAACAGGGCCCCATGGCCCAAGGCCCCTACTCAAGCTACGCCGCAACGAGTGCACTCTCCAAACGGAGACTCCCCAAAAGTTCCCCGAAGCACCTAACCACCTACACTCGCCCCCGCAAAAGTCCTACAGGGTATCTAGTACGAAACTCGACACTTAAGAAACACCTACAATTTATTTTACACAAAAACATGTATAGTCATCATGGGGTTCAATTAAGCAACTAAGCGAGATTCTAAGCATGCGAGTATACAGTGAAAACACCCTATGGCAAACAGTGGCAAAGATGACATAGTATGGCATAGGTAAACTACAAGTGCAAGTAACCATTAATCATGCATGGATCAATTTAATGCAATTGCTAAATAGGAGCAAGAATGGTCAAGGTTTGCGGCTTGCTCCAGCGAAACGCTGGTCCCGAGGCCGGGTCGGGGTACTCATACGGTCTGCTCCGGCGGGAACTCCTCAAGCTACGGCTCGGGCGGAAACTCCTCGTAGCTCTGCGGCGGACGTAACGTACGAAACGGGTTAGGCACGCAAAGCGAGAAAAGTACGAGAGCAACGAATTGGACGACGGAATTTACGACACTAGAACATAGCTAACAACTATACTAACGCGTAGATCTCGTCGCTACGAATCCAACGCAACCAACCGCGTATTTTTCCGACGCTCCGGTAAAAAGATATGAATTTCCGACGGAAAAAGGATTTATCGAAAATTCTGGAAAAAGGAAAAAGAAAAATCGGGGAATACGGAATATTCTTTTGGAATATTCTCGCCGGTCCACACTATGCCGTGGACCGGGCCCATCTTATCCTCACGGTCTACGGTCCACATGGACCAAGTCCACGAAACGAGGGAGAAAAGGCCCCATAGACCAGGCGGGCCCGAGGTCGACGCCGGGGTGACGTCGGCATGACGCCACCCCACCGGAGACGGGCGGCGCCGCCACAGCGATGGCTCCGCGCCGCCGGAATCGCCTCGGCCTCGCGCTACGGCTCGCCGCGGAGGGAATGGAGACTACCAACGGACTCCCTACGGCGGCGCGCTCCCTACCGGGGTCACTCCCGAGCACCGGCCTACGGCCGGAGCGGCGGTGCGGGCTCACCGGAGCTCCGCCGGCGGAGGCGCGAAGAGGGGAAACCCCCGGACTCAACCACAACGCAAACCAAAGGCACCAAACGATGGCTCATGCTCCCCTAAACCTCCCCGCACTATTCGCGACCCAAGGCGACCGCCGTAGACGCCACCGGGCGGCGAGCTCCCGCGGCGCGGACATGGCGGATCCGCCAAAATCATCCAAGTCGCGACCTTGACCCAAAATCGAGCGCGCACGGGCCACGTGGGCGAGAGTACGGAGCTCTAGGGCTTGCTAGGCGGGCATGAGCTCGACCGTAGCCTCGTGCTCCACGGCGGCCATGGCGAGCGGCGGCCGGAGCTCGACGGGAGCCCTGCAGACTCGGGGTTAATCCACGGGAAAGAAGGGGGGAGAAGGGGCGGTGGCTCACCGGGATTCTCGTCGTCGCTACGGGCGAGGCGGAGAGGGACCGACGGCGGCCGGCGACGGGGAGGGATCGCGGCGGTCGGGCGAGCGCGCTCGAACGAGGGCGGTGACCACGCGCGACGCCCGTTCCGGAGCCGCAAGGGAGAGACAGGGGTGCGATCAACACCGGAACAGCGAGAGCACGCGAAGGGGAGCCGGGAACGAGGGTTGAGCTCGCGAGAGAACTCACCGTCGACGACGAGCGGCGGCGGAGAAAGAAGCGGCCGCAAACTCCTTCGACCCGTTCGTGCTCCACCTACGATGAAACGCTAAGCCGTTAGCACCAAGAAGATGAGCGGCGGAAGGAGGACCGGGTGGTGGTGACGAGACTCACCCGAGCGGCGGGTCGCACCGGCGGCGAGGCGAGCGTGGGAGGCGGCGATCCTAGGGTTTGGGCGCGCGGCGGGTTTAAAATGGGGAGGCGAGCACGGGAGCGGCAGGCGGCTCGCTAGAATCCGAGGCGGAGTCGGTTGGGGCGGGGCCGGGCCGACGTCGAGCGTGTGGGGCGGCGGAAAACGACGCGCGTCCGACGTGGGCGCTCGCGGTCGCTGCGCGTACGGCGAAGGTGGAAGAAAAACGAGGACGGGCCCGGTTGGGCTGGGCTGGCTGGCTGGGCCGCGCGGAAGCGAGGAGAGGGAGAGGGAGAAGTGGGCCGCGCCGGGAGGAAGGAGGTAAACGGGCCGCTGCGGAAGGAAAGGAAATCGGCCCACGGACGCGAATGAATTCAAATAAATCGATTTCGAATTGATTTCTTTTCCGGATTTGAACCAAATTTGATTTTTATTCGAATTTTTGAATGGGTACAAATACAAGGGCTGTTACTGAAGGCCTTACAACTCTTTGGTCGATTGACTGCCTGATATGCTCCTGAATAAATATTGTAGAACAAGGGGCAGGTCTTAGCAATAGATCAGTTAGTTGGTGCCTTGAATAGTGGGGGAGGCTACCTTAGAGTGTACCTGGGGTGCACCATTTTGTGGGTTCCTTGAGGAATTTGTTTCAGCGAGTTTCCTGGCTACCCAGGGTTTGCATTTCTACCTCAATTTTTTTTTTAAAAATGTTCCCCTACCTCAAGTTGTTGTTCTTTCTAAACAGTGCCTGCAGGGAGTTTCTGAAATTGGATAGTAATACCTAATCATGTATCATTAATATGTTCACATACAGAAATTGCAAAATATGTATGATGTTAATGCTATACGTCTAATTTTGCAAACAGTCACCCCCATTTTGTCTTAAAAAGATGACATGAAGCTATGTTAATTTCAAAGGTCAATAGATACACTTTTTACTACAATATGATTATTTTTCTTGTACAGACTCAATCGGTTTCTGAGCTGAAGGATTTTGTGAGGCGATTGCACTCGCTACCTGAGATAGCGGTGAGTCAATCGTGTGTTCTTTGTTTTAGCTTTGTTTTGACTATACTAACTGCATGCATAAATTAGAGGCACGTTCATTTGGCACAACACTTGCAATCTTTCACGGGAAAGCCTTCCTTTCATGCGCGACTGGACATTGAACAAACAATATTGGAGGTTCAAAATTTTGAAGTGTGAGTCTCTTCCATTCTCTTTTATTCTCTTTTTTTTTAACTTTGTGTGCATTTCCTGTAGTTGATTCTCCACTCTTACATGACTCGTCCATGAATGTTCTAAAATATTACTGTTTATACTTTATATGTTATCTCTTATATATCGGTACATAAATAATATACACTATAACTAAAATATAGTCTTATATTTTGTTTTGACAAGCTGCGATAAGTTTTATGTGACTCAGTTTCCTCACAGTTGATGTTAAAATATAGCTAAACTGACTTCATCTGCAGATGTTTTGAGTATATCGAGGAGATGATACATAAGCAGGAAGCTATTGAAAATGTGCTTCGCCTTCTTGTATTACTTTCACTTACAAATGCTGGGTTACCAAAAAAGAGTTTTGATCACTTGAGGTACAATTGCTTTTATTTTATGATTTTTTTTTTTTTGCCTTGCATTTTGTGAGATATCATAAGCCAAATGAAAAGAATCCACTGTTCAATTGCTGTTCCCTAGTCCCTCTTGTCTCTTTCATCTAGTTCTGCTACCCCAAATGACACCTGAGCAAGGGTAACGTTATGGATGTGGTTGTCCAATTCGATAGACTACAAAAACTACAACACCAGGAATTCATCAAAATTGCTAACTAAATCTATCTTATCAAATAAATAAATATTAAGTTTATAGGTACAAGTACAATAAGGGAATGGGGAACTAAAGAAGTAAAGGCTGACTTTAGTGACCATCCAGCTCTCTCATGTTAGTTTGGATGAATACAGTTGTAAACCCTACACTCACATAGTTTCCATCTTTGTTTCCTCCTTGTTCTTTATTTTTACCCTCCATCACCATGAATCACTGATCAGTCACCATCCCTTTCCTGCAACTAGCAGAATTGATTGCCTGATTCCAACACATCTTCGCTTGACATTCTCTGTTTATCTGGCTTGCTACTGCTGGAGACTGCATTGTTATTGATGACTGATGATACTGGCTGCTTCCTCATTTGTCCTCCATGTTTCTCCATTTGCTGCCATTAATAGGTTATTAAACATTAGTTGCACCTCTTAGAGTTAACCAGTGGATTCACCTTGACGTGCCAGCAGATTTCTTTTCTTCTTTCTCGAACGTGCAGGAGAACTGGGCATCTTTATATTAAGAAGGAAAAAGGTCCAAAATAGACCGATAAAAGCAGCTGTAAAGGCGGTTGAGAGGAAATACAACACTGATACAATTACCCATAAACCATATAACAATACGATCGACCACACTACACGCTAGCACTTAAGGCCATAAGCTACCCAACTCTTTTGCTCCATCCATGCACCACATCTCGGCATCATCCTTGATGTCTTGTAAGATACATTGAGCACTAGGAGGAACCCTGACGAAGACACATGCATTGTGGTGCTTCCACAAGCACCATGCCACCAAGATAACTAGGGAGTTGTAGGCTTTCCTCAGCTGCTTCGGTGCTTTGAACTCAGCATTGTGCTACCAGTCTGGATGATCAAGTCCTCAGTGAGCCAGGCGATCTGCTGTAAACCATACACAATTGCAGCCAGACATAGACATGATTTATGGCATTTAATGCTTGCTTAAACGTTTTTCTTTTTGGCCTCAGCCATGATTGTGGTTTCTGAAAATATTTCCTCGTTGTTTTTATTATGCACGTCTATGAATTTATTGGGCCTCATGCAGTGGTAGAGTGTGTCCTATTGTGTCATTGAGGTCCTGGGTTCAAATCAGCCTTCCTGTAAAATAAGCACTGTGTATGCCGGTTTGCTGGCATGTAGTGACTGTTCAATAGTTTTTATTTACTCTGTTTTATGCTATTTGGCTAGGCGGGAAATACTGCATAGCTATGGCTTTGAGCACGTGCCCTTGTTATACAATCTGGAAAAGGCTGGCCTCTTTAAGAGACAGGTTAGTGAGATTAGCTCCTCAGTGAAGTATTTCTTTTGTTCCAGTTGTGGTTCCTTTCAATATTATTTTCTTTGTTCCATATATTATACTTCTTTTTTTCTCTTTCTATATAACATATCTTTATCTTGTTCAGGAATCAAGAGGTAACTGGGTTGGTATTACAAGAGCTCTGCAGCTCATAGTTGATGTGAATGATACAGCAAAGTATTCACTTCTCAGTCTTTACGTACCGCACTGTTGTGTTTTAATATATCATACTGTTCACCTATTCTCCCAGTGTTTGGTTTAACATGTGACAATTTATTAATTTACGTTACGTTGCATCTACTTTTGCTTTCAATATTTTGTTACTTTACATCCATTCTAACTGCAATGTTTGCTTTTGCATATGCATGCTAACTGAAATATTTGCCAGCCATTTGATATACAACCAGTAACATTATACAACATTACATTAGAAATCAAAGTTTATCCAGTGTGCTTTACTTTTTAGAGTGAAGCGACTGATTCATTCCAACTGGATCTCCACAATTATGATGTGACTGAAGCCTAACCAGAGCTCATATTGTAACTGGATATTGTCCAGTTACTTGCTTTATAAAGGCAGATCAAACTATGATTAGGAATCCATCTGCATTCATCCTTTTATATATGTGATGCATTCATTATTTGCTACATGCTATGAACAAAAAACAATGCTGTTTCAAAAATAAACTCTCGTTTGTCTAGCTTTTTCTACTGACCTGATCTGACATTGGCACGCTGATCTCTGATTGTTGAGAAGAGCTACTATCAATCTTTTTGTATATATTACTACGTAGCTTTGTTGGAGCCTTAAGTTGTACTCGATATTAAAGAGCTTATCTTAAGTTGATTGCTCAAATAATTAGGTAGGGATGGTACCTTTTAACCAAAAAAAACAACAACAAAAGGTAGGGATGGAACAACTGTCAGTTTTTGTACATCGAATGGAACTAAATGCCAATATTTTTGTTAAAATAAAGAAATATGTTGGTTTTCTGAGATTGTTCAAAAAGTTTGATGCTTCCTCAGACAGTACATTAAGTCCCTGATGAGACTATTCAGCACATAACTAGGACCATTCCATACTTCTGCTTGCTGCAATTACTTTGCTATTTGTTATCTGATTAGAACTATTACTGACCTACCCTTGTTCCCTGTCTCAGCCCTACTGATATATCATATATCTTTTCCGGATACGCACCTCTTAGTATTCGCCTTGTTCAACATGCAGTGAGATCTGGATGGTAAGTCTATGATAATTTCATGATAGTTTATTTTTCCATGATAAGTTTTCAGAAATAAACTAATAAAGGGATGGGAGATAAACATTTTCAAAAAGTATCTCCCATCCCTTTATTAGTTTATTTTTCCATGATAATTTATTATTTTTGTTCAACATTTAAAAAAATGTTTAGATATATTTTTGACAATTCCTATTTTGCAGGCGATCTATTGAAGAATTGTTGAAACTATTGCCAGGTCCTCATCTGGATTTGAAAAGAGTAAGCATATATTGTTGGATTTATGTTTTCTTCCGATTCTGTTATGGAAGCATGACTCTCAGTAATGCACATCAATTGTGCAGGGTGGTTTGAAAATTAGTAGCTCACTAGAGGCACTTCCACATTCAAGTGCTCAGCAGAGTATCGACAGGTAAATTTATCTTTATAGAACTGCTATTCCAACAGTTAACAAGCTGAACTGCAGTTGGTTTCTATGGAGGCACCTGAAGTTGTAGTATTCTGTTAGAACTTTTTACTCTTTTGCAAGCTCAAGATAATTTAGGTTTTTATTTTATTTACCCTCTTGTAAAAGCTCTACTATTTTTTCGCATAAATATGTTGATCTATTTATTCCAAAATTTATGTTTGTTAGGGTTGGTCATCGCTCTTTGGTTTTGGTTGTATTTATTGGTGGTGTAACATTTGCTGAGATTGCTGCCCTTCGATTCCTTAGTGCACAGGTACACATTCGCCCACTTCATTTATTTAATATTGGAACATTAAGAAGGCTAGCGCAACTGTTTCATAATGATTATGTGCATTGTAAGCTGTTGGGTTATGGATTAGCAGCGTTTCATTTCTATTCATGGTCATTTTTCCCTGTTTATGTAAGTGGTAGTTGGAACCTAGAATGAATCAGATTTGTTTTTCTCCTCACTAAAGTTGCTGAGGAAACTTCTTTATTATAACTTGGTGTTGTCATAATACTAAATTTGTTGATTGCAGGAAGGAATGGGCTATGACTTCCTTGTTGCAACAACAAAGGTTGTCAATGGTAATACAATCCTCAGACCAATTATAGTGAATAGCAAAGAGGGGATGATGTAATTCTTTTATTTTTTTGCACTTGTGTTGAAAGTTTTTTCTTGTTTTACTGTGAGGTCCGATCCCACTCTTGTATTTATGAGATTGACTTCGGGTTTTGTTTTTGGTAGCTGGAATGTATATAGTTATACTGATTGACTTATATCAAATATCCCTTCTTAATTTTTGGTTCTTTTCTGGATGCCATGCTTTGTTGTATTTGATTTCTCATATTTATAAAATTTATGATAACATCATTTCGATGTAACTCTCAGCCTGAATTGTACCTCGAAAGTTGTGGAGCTCATGCTGGTACCCTTTTTTTTGTGCACTTGTGTTGAGAAGTGCATTGGCATCAGTTTTTGGATTATGTTCCAATGGACTAAAATAATGTTCAGTCTCATTTGCCTCACATAAAAGATAGCTGCACTACAGGCCTGGTTAAGGATGAAAACGGTGGGACATGATAAGAGAAATGCCCAAGTTGTTTTCAATTTTGTATAACAATTTTGGAATCAGAATCGAAAACGGTAGTGTCATAACTGGTAACGGTATCAGAATATCGGAACAGAAACATGTCGATATTGATTAACCATAAGAGTGACATGCACTTACTCGTCGAGCGATCTTAAGTTTTTCAAGTTTTACATCAAACCATACATAACCTGAGAATACTAACATAGTAGCATAATAACAACCTAAGCCCAACCATACATAGTCAAAGCATATTGAGCTAGAATGACAAAATAACATTATTCCATCATTGTTCTACAGCTCCCCATCTTCATTCATGATGTCCGGATCACTTTCTAAATCGTCCTCCTGAATTACCAGATTAGTCATGGTCTCTATGATCTCCAGATAACCAACAATGGAAGCAACACTCTTAGAATCTAAAAAAATACAAAGAAAAAGGCATTTTGGATAGAATTGGGACAATTTCGAAATCATGTATTTGGTGTGTTTGCTCGGAAATAATATACTTATCTACTACAGTTGTACGGCTCTAATATTTCTCTTGAGTTTCCACAGAAACTCGAAGGTTTCACTTGTTGTGTTTCATCAGTTTCTCTCATGAAATGAAATAAACATTTAATATTAGATGAGGGATCCACTGATGCAAGATGAAGCAGAGCAAGGAAATAGTTTGCACACACGTTACAAGCAGCATTCAACAGATCCAAGAATACGAAATATAAATTGTTTACATGAAACACATCATATTTACAAGAACCGAAGGGAGCTATAACAGACTTCTACAATAATGTTTATTTTTACCAACCTTTCCCAGAACATCCCTTTTAGCAGCAGCAACAGGAAAGAGGACGTTGAACAAATTAAACATCGACAATCTGTCGGACTAACTCAATCCTTGCTCTTCCATTAGAGAAACGGGAGTCGCAGCATGAAATCTTGCGCCAATACTTCATAATCCATCAAATACAGCAATTTCCATACCTGTGTAATTATAAATACCACATAATAATTAAAAATAATAATTTCTTAAAAAAACTTAAAAATAACAAGTCCAAAAATATTAGAAACATGCCATGGAAAGCTGGGTAGAGTGAAATACATAATACGTACAGATCAATATAGTAGAAGATAATTATATGAGTTATTGAATAACTTCAGAAACTGCAAATATACGTAGCATAATGCAAAATTTATAAAATGTTTCAAATAAAGGCCAGTGCAATAGCTATTATTAAATTTGGATCTGTATCTTGATTTTTTTGTAGTAGGACTTGGTGCATTGGGTATATAATCATTTATTACATGATTCCAACGATAAGCAAGTTTTTCTTAGAAAGAAATTAGTGACACTATTGAGTTCCTTTGCAAAGTCTATGAAAAATAAATCCCTTTGGCAATAAAATCTGAGATCACTTGAGCGGATAATAATGAAACTGATACATGAAGTAATCATATTCTAAAACTCCATATGATGATTCGTGCAAGAGCTTTTGTAGCTCATGGTACTGCCAAATCGTTGCAGTGTTGGCTCTGTACGTTTTGCCTTCGTCTTAATTACTAGGTATGATTGAATGAATCTGTGTAATTGATTTCACCTCAAAATCCCATACACCAAAGAGGTCAGGATCGTTCTTCTTAATCCATATGTATGTATAGGCCAGCGACCTCTCTGGCATCCCCTGCGGAAGGAAAACATCTAGTTGCTGTGAAAATGACATTTTCTTTTTGAAAGATCGAAAGCAGTTTTGGATCGTTTCAGGATAGACTACATGGAAACGTGTACAGTTTGGACTTACCGGTACCGAGATCTCAACTGCTTTCCTCTCAAATTCCCCGTGCCCCACCTTCAGTCTATCCAACACACTTAGCTCCCTTGTAGTGATGCCCCGAAAAACCTAAAGCAAGAAGATTGAGACAGGGTGATCGAGCTGCTGACATAAAACCCATGGAATATATAAACGGTGAACAGTCTAGGTATATATAGTGGCTGACTGGTATATCAGAGAATTCCACATTTCACGCCATTTTTTAGATGATAATTGCCATTAAATGGCACATGAGAGTTCACCCAAACAAGCAAACACAGGCATGTATTTAAAATTACTCCCTCCAGTTTTGATATTAAAGTTGTCATGGGGACTTTCGTGATTCTACACAAATGAAGTCGCCTTGCAAATTAAGTTTGGGTAGTTTTGGACAAATTTACGCCTCAGAGGCAGCTGGGCTGGCCACTACGGGTGAAGACAGGTTTGTTGTTAGGAATTTATTCCAAATCTTATTTAATAAAGGTCAATATCAAAGAATAAATTCAATTAATCACACCTTGATTTGATAAATAGTATCCTAAATAACTTTAATTTCGAGCACTCACTATCTCTCACATGCTAGCATGTCTAACGACAACAAAAGAAAATTGCAGGGAGTAGTTAACATGAAGAAACCTTTCCAGTGACGTTCTTGCCGGCGACGGGCACCACCGCAGGGTACATGCGCCCCTCAGTGCAGAATCTCTGGCTGAAAATGTTCAATATTCTTCTGATGATGCGTTATCTAAATAGCAAAGAACTGACACTCAAAAAGAAGACGATGAGAGAGGGAAATTAAATCGAAGCCCAACTGGTTTTGGAGGACGGCCGGCGACGAAGGCGGGACACGGTCCAGGAAGATGCTCACCACCTCGTCAGCCATCAGAGGCCCGTACACGAAGACACTATGGGATCCTCTGGCAGCTGCAGAAGCCGGAGGAGGACCCGAACCCGACGACGCCATGGCCTGGGTTGGGCAGGAAGGAGAGCAGGGGAAAGTAGCAAGACGACTCACCGGTTGAACTTGGTCATGTTGCGGTCAACGCTAATCGCTAACATGATCATCTGTCGGCTAGTGAATTACTTGCATTGGACAAGTGGATCTAGAGAGTTAAAAAAAAAAACTGATCCTATCCCTTGCTGCGCAGATGCTTCTTTGGGAAAAAAAAGGAAAAAAGAAAATGTAAGATGCTTCTATCTTTTTTTCTTTTTTGCGGGAAATACGATTGTTCCGTCCATCACATTAAAAGAAGCAACGCAATATATGTGCTAGAGTTATTTAAGACGCAATATTCGAAATTGATGGTAAGGCAACCCCACTTCCTTGTCTCTTACGATCTCTCCTTTCCTTGTTTCTTTACATAGTCCACAGTTTTTTTTTGAATAAATATGGAATAATCCCCCAATCTTTTGTGTGCCATGCTCATCTTTCCTCCGTTCCTCCTCTCAAGCATGGATTTTTTTCTTAGCTATTTGCATTACCAAAATATATATGCAGGAAAGCAAGTGGAAATTTGGACACTAATTAGAGCCTCGTTTTGATGCCTTCACATTAATCGGAGATTTTTTTAAAAAAATTACTGCAAAAGAGTAAAACATTCGGCCTTTGTTTGGATGTCATCAAACAATAACCATGGATTAAGACTAGAAGGAATAGATAGTAAGGCAACCCCACTTCCTTGCCTCTTACTATCTCTCCTTCCCTTGTTTCTTTATATAGTCCACAATTTTCTTAATAAATATGAAATATTCCTCCAATCCCGTGTGTGTCATGCTCATCTTTCTTCCGTTCCCCCTCTCATGCATGGAATTTTTTTCTTACCTATTTGCATTACCAAAATCTACCTCTACCTATTAAAGAATAAATATGTTTTTTGATTTCTCCTTTCTTTTCTTACCCACATCCCTTAATACTCATCGATCTCTATCGTGGATCCAATCTATCTACAGTCGCTATTTCCTTCCTTTACATATGATTTGTGGGTCCAATCATTGTTTATGCTATTATATGTTTACACAAATTGCATTAGAATCGTCCTCCAATTTTATGTTTTTTTCACCGTAGTTTCTACGTACTGCCCAATCCCGCATGGAACTTACGTGCACTTTCCTTCTATTACTCTGAGAATGACAGACAGTAAATGATTTACCGTGTGATCGATGGGCAACAATCGCCGTCACTCTTCCTACCACCTCACCTTTATTACCTCCGGCCCCGACATCTGCCTCGTCGTCGGCGCCGCCCACGACCACGCGGTACGTTGTGGCTGTCGCGCCCTTCACCAGCATCTCCGCGGCATCTCGCTGCCGCCGCTTGTCTTCCCGCGACTCGCCCTCTCGCCTCCGCATCCGCTTCACCACCACCACCTCGCCTTCATTACCGCCGCCCCCGACATCCGCCTCGACGTCGGCGCCACCCACGATGTACCTTCCTCCGCCCCTTCCTTGTTGTCCGGACTTCCTCCGCCTATGACCCCCTCCCCCCCCAACCGCCCCCCCCCCCAAAAAAAAAAAACTAACGCACTCGCTCGTCGCCGGCCATGCCCGTGATGCTCCCTCTCTGCTCGCGTCGCCATCCAGCTCCACTCGACTTCCGTAATCCTCCACATTGCGCCCCTGGCCTTCCCCACTCCACCGGCATGCGGGCACGCCCGTGTTGGGCTTCTCATTTTCCTCCCACCGCCGCTGCCGGGTGGAGGAGGTCCCGGTTGCCTAGGAGCACAAAATGCAAAAAAGTTATTTTCTTAAAAAAATCACTGAATCAACTAAGGATCACTTGTTCTTCTGGAAAGTAGCACCTTGTCATCTACTTATTCTAAGAATTAACTTTTCCCTATTACAAGATTGTCTCTTGTTTGCTGATCCTAAATATCCTGGGTGTGAGTGTCAGTTAGAAAATTTATTTGTGCCACACTTTTTGGAAAACCTATTTTTTGTTTCCATGAGTGGATTATATTTGTGCCATATTTTTTTGAAAAAACTATCTGTGCCTAGGTCTTTGCAAGTTTGATATTGCTTGGCATTTTTATTTTTTTAGATAAGACAATTTGGCTCACTGTTATCTTGCTTTCTGTATATTTTTGCCCTGTTGTTGTCTACTTTTGACATTTCCAACATAATTTGAAAAGGGCATGCATATCACTTATGAGAACGGCAAAGTGCTCTTCATACTGGTTGATTGTCCATGGATAGTGATACTGGGTACTCTAAACCATTCAGTTGTCTGTAGTGTTATTTGTAAAACTGCACCATCTTCATTTTTACTTATTTTCTCATTTTTAGGCTACGATGAGGCTGATTGTAAATATATACTATGAGGTTTCAAACTAGGTTAGTTTGCTCTGGAAAGTGATTCATCATACACATTAGCAAGAGGAGAGAGGAGCTGTGGCATCCTACGAGAAGGCCGGGAAATAACACGCAGATATCACGTGGAGATGAAGGAACAAGTATTAAACACAATCCCAAAGGCAAGGACACCATAACTTTAGCCTACTGATACATGCGTCAAGACTTCAGCTGACCTGCTAAATCAAACTGAACTGTTGGAGATGTACCAATTCGTGCTTTGGATGTCGCGGCTCTCCACCTTTCTAGCCGAAGGTAGAAATATTAAATATCATCGTCTTATAATGTGAATGAACTGTTTGATGATCAAAACAAAAGTTTCTTGAAGGGCAAGTGATGTGTGTTCATGCTTCAGCGGCTAGAGTCATGAATATTAAATACAGACACATATGTTGGTTTTCCAATTGTATGTTAGAGTATTAAGTTTGTTATAAACTTATAGAAAAGGAAGGAGAAACCCACTGCAAGGACCTACCCAGATGTAGCCAAAACTGATATAGGTAACCAGGAAAAAATTACTATCTATTTTCTTGTCGTCCGAAAGCTTAAGCAGGAAAAGGTTTTGGTAATTACTAATACCTCCGAAGTCTGTTTTTCATAACTAAACTGAATTAAATATGTGCAAGAAACTAAATGGCGTGTATTAAATCATTTTTGAAAGGCCAACCAGGATGTATGATGATTGACCAACAACTTAATTTCTCAGTCACAAAAAGTTTGAGCATCCCTTACAGAAAAGAAAGTTTGAACGCAAGCTTTGTTATATCTTTTCTGGATGCCTTAATCAGGTGCATTACACTTGTACATTCAGATATAGCTCCATTAGCAACATTGAAGAACACTCTTGCTTGATCAATTGATGTAGTCCAGATTCCACCAGATCAATTGATATATATATCATGAGAATCTATTATGTTTATATTAGAAGGTGAAAAGGAGCCACCACATTCTCTCTCAAGGCCAAGAAATTACCACATTAATCTGAAAAAAGACAAAATATCAACCGTTGGATTTTATGAACATCTAATGGTCAAGATTTAAGCGAGAGTACATTGATTTGATAGTAAAGATTAGTAACACAAGGATCTGTATATAGGATCCATATCATATACAACTTGCGATATGAAAAAAAATGTCTACCATATGTATACTCAATCTGATTTGGACTCTTACTACCATATACGACTTCTTAAACATAGTAAGAAGAGTCCTGTCATAAATAATAAAAACGAAAATAAAAGAAATATTATAAACTACCAAATTGAATAATATCTCAGCCGGCACAGCCATGTTGGTGGCCGCGTTCTTCCGTAGAATCACACTAAGCAAATCGGATTCAGTTTCCTATTCTTTCACCTAAGCTAAGGTTACCATCATCAATTTCCTATTTTTCCAATACGATTACGTTGCCTCATATCTTTCAATAATCCTAGCGTTGTTTTTTTTTCTTTTTTGCAAGGGTAGCATTGTTTTGACCCTGAGCAGCTATCGATCTTGACAGCACGGAAGATGTACAACACGTATCCCTGGTTGGTCAAATATAATTCTATATACAATATAGGAAAAGAATTGTGTATCTTAGGCTTGGATCATGTGCTAGAACTCTAGTTAATAAATATATTAATAATTCATATTAATATAAAAATGACTCTGATCTCTCCCACCACCTCATGCAATACCAACCAATTCGTGGTGGCTTCCAGATAAAAAAAAAACCAATGGACTCATCGATAACAAAAAAATCTAGATAAATATTTATTTAAATGCAACTACAATTTATAAATGGATAAAAATTTCAAGATAGCAATGACCGGTCCGTCGTCGCTCATCTTCATCTCGTCTCCTGCGCTCCTCCGCTCTCTCTGCGTGACGATCGATAAGCACATTGCGAGCGTCTCTATTACCATTAAGGGGTACGCGTAGGTCTTGATCCGGAGCACGTTCATGCTCATCCATGATTGGGATATGTCGAGGTCCAATTCTTCGTCCGAAAGAAGCTCCTTCCGACCGGGCTCTTGTGGGCTGCTCCGAGTGGGAGCGCGACCGATCGGGAAGATTCAGCTCCGTCATGAACAAGCTGGTTAGTTTGTAGAGCAGCCGCATCCACTGAACTCAAAGCGCGTTGTAGCCCTGGCGTTGATTGAACACTTCCTGCGGGATTGTCTCAAGAATCTGCTTTATCCCCACAATGTTGTGGACTGGTGACGTAAAAACCCGGGCGCCATTTAATTCAACCTCCATAGAGCTCAAATCCAATGCCCTGTCGGAAGAACGATGGCGTCTACCACCTGCGGCATCCGCGTCGGCTGTTATAACCTGGCCATGTCTCCGCCTGGGTCTCCGGACCGCTCCAGTAGTGGCCCAGTAGTGGGCGCAGCCGTGGCAGGAATACCTCCTCCTTCTTGACTCGTGCCAACGATGTTTGCGCAAGGGTTTGCGGTCGAAGGTCGTGGAGGTGGATCTTCCACGTCCGCTCCGTCCGCTTCGCGCCGGCGGCGGTTTGCTTCATCTCTCGCCATCCTAGCCTCTTCGACAACAGCCTTCCTCGGGGTGAGTTCTTGAAGAATTGGGCCCGTCATGAACACTTGGTAGAAGGCTGGAGATCCTTCCTCGAAGTCGTTATCATGCTCGAAAGAGCTGCCCATTGTCGCGAGACCGGGTACCGGTCCGAAGCGTGAGCGGTCCGATGATTCGCGCTAAAGCTACGTCGGTCCCGCCGGGTTTCATGTATGAGATTTCGATCGCGTCAGGTGATCGCGCTTCGAAGCTGCGGCTTGATCACGAATCGGATTCATCAAGCATAGCTTTCGGCGGAATCAGCTTCAAAGTCGAGGGACCCGAAGCGGATCTTGAAGCCGGGCGCGAAGTCGACGTCGAACGAAGAAGCCATCGAACTCGGCTGGGAACTCGCCGGGACCCCTACCTCGCGTGCCAAATGTCGAGTCTTAAACTCGGCACTAGTACTACCCGATCCCTCACGAGCATGGAATTCGATGGTGCAACACACGAAAGACACAAGAAGGCGCGATTTTAGACGAGGTTCGGGCCTCTCGATGGAGAGTAATACCCTACGTCCTCGTATGTTATGTATTGCCTTTAGCAGATTGCTAATTGCAAGTTCTCGGAGACTTTTCGAGTGGTATCTACTCCGCCTTATATATCCGAGAGAGCTAGGGTTACATGTAGAGTCCTAGTCGATTACATGGATTACATATTCGGAAACTCTATCTCTAGCTTTCCTTATTAATTCAGAGTCCTAACAGTACTACAAATTGCTCCTTTACTTGTTTCTCAAATCATCATACGTCGGTCTTGACACCCGCCTTATTTCCATACCGGTATATAGAATCTTCTATTATTCCATACTGGTCGGGGACCGATCTGTGGGCCCTCTCTCGCCAGCCTTATCTTCATTGATTTGTCACCGTGTCTCTAATTATCCATTCCTTTATTATCTGTATACCCATAAGGGAAGTATACGACAACAATAAGAATGGAAATTACAACAACCGAGCGCCGGTGCAAGAAGCCCTACCGCATATACTCGCGAAGGCCACACTCGGGCACAAAACATTAGATTGCCCAAGAATAAAGGAAATCAGGAGAAGGCTTGACTTCGAAACGAAGCGATCTCAACAACCAGCACAAATAAACCACACTACAACAAGTCATTGGCATCAACAACAACCCCGGCAGCCAAGTGTCCAAAACCATTACTACCCACCACAACAATACTACCCAACCCAAGTACTTCGGGCTAAACCACCCAACCCAGCCACCACCACATCACGGGCAGGGTAGCTCGCACTATCCAAGACAAGAAAACATAATTGCTTACTCCGAACCCTCAACTCTACCACCGCCCACAATCGAAGATGTAAGCAAGCAAGAAGCCAAGGCCCAGCCCCTCCCAAGGCAAAGGGATTCATTGGGATGATATTAGGCGGCTCCAGGCATGGACTTCGAAAACAAAAGACACCTGCAGAGACTATTTCGGATTGGTAAATGCGGTCTTCGTTGAAGGCCCAATCAAGAAGACCAAGTGGTCTCACATTCCAATCACCTTCACTAAAACGAGACCTCGATCTGAAAAGCTACCCACATTCGGACGCCTTCGTAATCAAAGCACACATCGACAAGTGGAGAATTGACAAAGTACTCATCGACAATAGCAGCCGGACGGATATAATATTCCACTCTTAAGGATGGGCTACACAGATCAGGACCTCAAACTATCCAACACGCCATGGCTTTGGTGGAAAAAGGGTCGAACCAACCGAAAAAATAAAGCTATCGGTAACCTTCGGAGACACCTCCAATCCAAGAATAGAGTTCGTCATCTTCGACGTTGTGAGGATAAACTACCCTTACTTCGCTATCCTCGGAAGCCCAACAATCAACACGTTCGAAGCCGCAATTCACAACGCATACCTTCGCATGAAAATCCCAGCAGCCAAAGGTGTCATAACCGTGAACGGGGATCAACAAGCGGCCGAGAGACATAGAAAAAGGATTCACGTGGGGGATAGCAAACATTCACAGTATTAAGAGGCTTCCTAAGCAACAACCCACAGTGAAGTACAACAAGAAAGGCAGAATCCACAAAGAAAATTCAAACCAAGTCTGAAAACAGCAAAATTTTGAATCGCGATGGCACAAGCGTAAATACGAGAGAACTTTCAAGCATTTTAGAAATTGCTTAACTTCGCGTATAAAACTTGGATTTGAATGAATGAGGACTTTCAGGAAACGTTGTAATCTGTACTTTGGAATGAACCTAATGAACACATATGTTTATGTGGCGAAAATAAAAGT
Source organism: Chloris gayana (assembly GCA_031894775.1). Taxonomy (NCBI): domain Eukaryota; kingdom Viridiplantae; phylum Streptophyta; class Magnoliopsida; order Poales; family Poaceae; genus Chloris; species Chloris gayana. Next base: position 3,824 of record JAUNZO010003576.1, on the reverse strand, counting down.
TTGAGCAACATTAAGTTGCCATCACGGTCACGAGGCTTAACGGGATTGCCTTTTAGAAATTCCGTAACTTTCACCACGTAACTCCAAAGTACTCGACCTAGCGCTCATTGGAAAGCGTGGAATGTGTACTTTGTTATGGTTACATAAGCCAAGTACTTTCTGTGGAGTAAATGAAAGATTCAAGTACTTAAAAGTGTTAACCCGTTGAGGGAACTTAACAACATTGCGTTTTAGAAATTCCATAACTTTCTCTATACAAATCCAAATGATGCAAATAAACACTAGTTGGAATCCTTAAAGAATGTAATTCACATGACCCAAAATGGTTTGCCCAAGTTCTTTTGCGAAAAGCTAAGTTTTAGGCTCATTAAGAAGGTTCACGATAAGCCTGAAATGGACACGAAAAGAAACAATTTTGTAAACAAAACTTAACCAAATATGAACACACCACTTCCTTTAGCATGATTCATCATATCGCACATGGTTCTGATGCATTTGAGCATGTCATGATAATTTTTACCATTTTTTGTTTAAGTACATTATTATACCTTGTATTTGCATCATAGGAAAAATTCATATAAATTCATATTTGCTTTTGGTGCTCAATCATAAAAAGATGAAAATCATCATGAGAAAATAGTGTAGTGCTCTCTTGCATAATGACAGATTATGAGAAGATATAATGATGGTGCATGTTAAGACTTGCTCTTAAATAAATTCTCCTAGGTCATCTCATGTTAGTATTATTTTATGTGCACAAGTACTAGGTTATTAAATCATGGCAGCCGTATGGTCATATGTTATTTCATTTTGTTCATGTACATTGTTCATTACTGCCATACTCTCTTGCTTGCTAATTAAACATGTATATTTGTGCTACATATAGTGTATAATTATTCTAATTAGAAGGTCATCCCCACGATATGATCTACACAAATCATCATCATGATAAATCATCTCACTTTCACATAAGCATGATTATTTATGCAAACATTTCATTGAATTTCGTTATTGAGAACGTTCCATGAGCTAAATATCTATAATTTCGCTCATCCTCACGCATCAAATTGCATTCATATAGGAACCCCGACCGAAGGCGAGAATCAAGAAGGGCAACAGCTTGAGCTGAGTACCTTTGAGTGTGCTAGCTGCGAACCCAACCAAGGCAAGCCGCGGAGCATAATCCTAATTGCTTAAATTTTCCGTCTTTATTTGACTTAAGTTGATCGTAACCTAGCTGCACTAGATCCCTGTTCCCATGGTTTTTGGCTAGGTATAATCCTGCTCGTTAGATACTATGCTTAATAAATTCATCGGTAGAAACACCGAGTGGTTTGGAGACCACCCGGTCTAGGGATTAAATTTTGGTTACCCTCACATAATTAAATTGGAGACCGTACGGGGGAAGTGCATGTGTTGGAATGCGGTGACAGGGGTTGGCCCTTGTTCGCCATAGCCCCGTGCGTGTCGATTGAGGACCGTTCGTTGTGACTTCGAGAGCAAGTATTGAGTTCTATACCAAATGCATACCTTCGTATGGGAGTTGGTAAACTGATGTAACTTGAGAGTCGTAGTGTTGGACGGTCACTCCACCCTTTGTGCAAAGTGTTGGTCACGGTGGATACATGGGTTTGTGAGTAGACGGAGGGTGTCTTATTACCCTTGGACCCGACGCTACTGTGGTTGCATGTGGAATGCACACTCGGAGGGAGGACCCGGCTCATATCTATGGTGATCTTGTGAAAGGTGGCCATACGTGTTCTTAAATGATGCGTATGTCGTGCATTTGGGTTTCTCCTGCAGGGTGTAAATCGATATATATCACCGTCCTCGCGGTGATGAGTACCACTTGTCTCAAACAGATTCCTTCGTAGTAACAAAGAGAATATGATGAATAAGCTTGCTGTTTTTGGAGAAATAAATTATGTATTGCAACCATGTTTGTTAGAGTTGCTCACTAAGTTTATGTTCATGTCTCCACCCTTTTAAATTGGCTAAAATATGGAAGATCAGAATACATAGGTGCTGTTTTTGGCAAATTTCAGCAAGCCATGTCAAGCCCCTGCATATCGGGGTCGGTTCTTAGAACCATTTTTAACGGGTAAGCCTTGCGGAGTAAATTAGATACTCAGGGTTTGCGTTTAAATTAATTTCAGGAACCCCGCAGCCCGAACTCGTGAGTGCTGCGGGAAGTTTGTGTGGCAAAGTGAGGAACCCCAGGGAATGGACCGTGGAGTGGGTCCCATCTTCACCGAACCAAGAGTGAGGCCACGTCGTATGGGCTGATGTGGTCTCCGAAATAAGTTGTATATATTTATCGTCGAGATGTTTACGCTTCCGCACATTGTATATTAAGTAATGTAAATCTGAATTCGAACTCTTATGGTATTGTATTCGGAATTCAAAGCTTATGGTTTGTAATAACTTGAATATCATCTATAAAATTTTCTACTTATGCACTTAAATATGCTATGTAGATTGTGAATGTATCGTTGATGTATGTGCAATGTACGTTCACTTCGTCGAATGTCTCCGGATACGATCCTGTTAGAGAATCCCTCTTGCTTTGCAAGGTAGGGGTGTCACACGCGGCAAAGCGCGGAGTAGAGAAAAGCAAAATAGAGACGAGGGGCGAAGTGCCCTTCTATCAGCTCCCGGACCTCTTGGCTGGATCCGGCTCTCGCCAAAGGAGGCTCGTGTCGTGACCACCAACAGCTGGCAGAAGCAGGGTCTTCAATCTCCTTCGCACCCATCTCCGCCTCTTCCTCTTCTTCCTCCTCGGACTCATCCTTCGCCAGCCCCGAGTCATGGGAAGCAAAGAGAAGATAAACATCGCATCTAGCCAAAAAAGAAATGGGCCTCGCGATAAATAAATCAAAATAAAAGCTTACCCCTAAGTGGCGCGCCCTCATATCTTCGACCACAGCCGCCTGCCCGTGCGTGACCCAATACTCCCGAAGGACCCGCCGGGCAACCACCTTAACAGCCACTGCCGGCATTTTGTCGAATGTCCGCCCGATCAATGACCCGGGCTCGGCTAAGGCGCGAACGTGGCTGCAAGACTGCTGCTCGAGCAAGTTAAACCCCGCTTCGACATAATATGTCGTAGCGAGCTTGCAGCCTCGATCGAGCACCCCGGGCACAACATCGATAGCGCCCATCGGCCAGCAGAAGAAGGCCCGCTTGTGGTCCTCGTCGGCAGCCGGAGCGAGAGGGAGGAACGACCGCCCCCACGCTCTCCATCGCCGTCACCAGGCCCAAGCTGGCAAGCACGGTCTTCCGATCGAAGAACTCGTCGCGGCGATTGACTGAACTCTCCTTCAGCTCCTGGGTCTCCGACTGAACTCTCTCGAAGCTCAGCCCGTGCACTGATCCCACTCCGAGCGAGCGGCCACGACGGACTCCTTCGCCGCAACCAGCGCGCGAAGGTGGCCGGCGGACTCCTCCTTCAGCTGCACAACCTCGGACTGATGGAGAGAATTAGCCTCCTTGACTCGCCACCAGCTTCACAGCTACCTCCGCACGGTGAGATAAGCGGCGCGTCAGGCTGGCTCATCAACGCCGAAGCCGGTTCCTGGCTCCGCCCGAGTGCGCTCCGCAACTCCGCGATCAGCTCGTCCTCGGATCGCCCCGGCTGAGGGAGCCTCGAACAAAGGCCCCACGGAAACAATATGTTTCCGAGCACGGTATTGTCACACCCCTATCCCGAAAGATAGGTTAGTGTGGTACGGATCGCCTAAGGATCAGATGATTGACGAAGAAACCATGCATAGCATCACAATAACAAACATACACGATTTCCAAGTTTACTCGAATTACAACAT
>JAUNZO010003575.1:0-78645 GCA_031894775.1 Chloris gayana | reverse complement strand
GATGGTTGTGAACCGTCGCTATTGATCCAGACGTCAATAGCCCCGGTTGATAACATCAACCGTGGCTAGTGAACAACCTATAGCCATGGCTCACAACCCGACGCGGACGCTGGAAACATAGGTCGAAGTGATCCAGCCAAGTTCTCCTCCCAATATAAAATCAATCTCTTCCCAAACCCTAACCCTTATTCTCCTCCCTTCCTCTCTCTCTCTCTCTCTCTCTCTCTCTCTCTCTCTCCACCGAGCCGCTGCCTCCTCCCTCCCTCTCCCTTTCTTCACGCAGTCGAGCTCCGCCACCGGCCTCATCCCCACGCATCGTGGCTCCACTCACCGCCGCCGCTAGCCTCTCCATGCCACCCCTCCTCCCCAAGCCCCTTAGTGGTACGACGCGCCGTGGGAGGCTAGCACCCTCCTTTGCGGCCCACACGCCGCTCTCTTCCTCCTCTAGCCTGCACGCTGCTACCTCCTCACTCGGCCCTAGCAGCAGCGGGCGATCGTGCGCCGCGTCCTCCTCGTAGGATTCGAAATCTAGCTACTTGACAATCAAGAAAGAGATGTTGAATAGATTCATTCTGATCACAGAAACAACATTTTAAACTCCCATTCCATTGTCGTCTAGCCAGATTATCTTTAGTTAGGACCACACCTTTAAAAAGATACTAAACAAAGATTTTTATTTTTAAGAGGCAGCTTTAGCTTCCAAATAAAATGATTATCCGGTACAATATTAGCCATCGCAAAAGATCTATACATAGATCAGAACAGAAAACAGTTTGTGTTGATGCAAAGACCATGCAAAAGTATCTCTAACATCATTTAGTTGGACATTCATGATTGACAATAAAAGATTATGCCAAGCCAGTAAATTATTCCTAACTAAAGATCTTTGAAAAGATATATTAATAAGGCCCGAAGCAAAAACTGACTCTACTGTTTCATGTTTCTTCCTGGCAATATTGTACAAGGATGGGAATCGGTCTTTCAAGGCCACCTGCCCTAACCAAACATCTTCCCAGTAATCTAATTTGAGTGCCATCACCCAAGCGAAAAGTCCCAAGTCTTAAAAAGTCATTCTTGACATTCATCAAGCCCGACCAAAAGTGAGAATCACCGTGTTAAACTTGTGTAATTGTCTTATTTCTCAAATATTTTTTCCGGAGCAAGTTTTCTCAAAACTTATGTAAGGCGTCTGTGAGAACAAGCAACTAAAAACACTATGTGACCAGCTAACAACTTGATAACCATTGCAAGATAACAAGGTCAAACACAATCACAAGTCTAGATACTAGCAAAATAGATAGATACTAGCAGAGATGTTGACGCATTGGTGCACCTAGGTGGCTGGAACAATGTTATGAAGCAGGAAATCACACAAGATCAATAGAGACTGCTTTGATGAATCCCAAAGAGCCGTGAATTAAAATATTCCATTTTTTATGTGCTTGCAGATTAGGCATGCGGTGCCATTTTCATATACACTGCACTAGCACAATCGGGCACTGTAGCGGTGGGCATAAACGAACTGTAGCAGTTGGTATGGTGGCCTGCATCTACCGTCTCCAATGCTAAAAATAAAGTTTAACAATGGCGAGATCAACGATAGCCGCCGCAAGAAACCGAAACAGTAGCGGCGGTTGGCAACATCATTCGGACATACGTTAGCGGTCATATTTATAAAGAAAATATCACGTCAACTTTATTTTTATTTCATAGGTAAGATCCTAGATTGGGCTAAATAACATGAATATAATTTTTATACTCACTTTATTTTAATATTCGAATTACTTGTAGTTCAAATTTGACTTTATTCAAAAAATTGCTTTAAATGTAATTAATTAACAAAATATAACAAACAAATTAAAAAATATACCAAATTTTAACATGAAGTAAGACATGTTGTATGTGAAGAGTAGAAAAAGTCTTGTGCCTATAAGGGAAAGAAATTTATCGTTTGTCAAAGAAAATTTTGTCGAGTGTAAGAAAAAAAACACTCAGCAAAGATCTTTTTTGCCGAGTGTTAAAAGAAACACTCATCAAAGTTGATCTTGTCGAGTGTTTTTTTTTTCACACTAAACAAAGAGTTTTGACATGATCGGGAAACAAATCCAATGACCACTGCAACAATAGATCGTATTAGTTAGTATGTCATCTATCTCTACAACTGACGAGAGGAATGTAGTGGTCGAACTTACTCGAAGTGGTAAGGCGTGTAAATGGCATGTTTATCCTGACATTCCCTGAAGCAATTGTAAATATAACTTGTAGTTTGAGACCTTGCTCTTGTCCTCATAGTGGCCTTCGATTCTTGTTACTCTTCTGGTGACCTGTCCTTATATATCTTGTCTTTCTCATTTATCCAGAAGGTTGATTGCACTTTAATTGATCAATCTCGGATTGAGGTATCCAACCTTCCAATCGGGTCTGTCGTATTTCTCCTTTTGAAATGTTGAATTCAAGCTACAGAAAAAGCACAAGGCAATATATAACCTATATTTCAAAAAGTAGGAAATACAAAAAAGATGGATGGAGGTACTTACATGCACCACAAGGTTATGAAGGTCGTGTCCATCTCACCGAGCTGAAACATAGTGTGGATATCATTAAAATATAGTCCAAGGATCGAGTCGGTGGTATCGTTGAACACGTACTTTGGAAGCTTATAGGTGATCACATCCACTCCTTTCGTTGCCGCTATGTACCGGTTGTCCAGCATCCGCATCTCCTATGACAAGTTTGACTACATCTTTTTAGATACGAGGGGTAGCCAAAGATGAAATTTGGAAAGTCATTATTCTCGTCATGACCCTCAAATATGTCATCTTCGTACTGTAGCAACGCGACGAGGGTCTATGATAACTGTGATTGATTGCAGGGCTCCCTTCCTCATTCGCTCCAAGTATTTCATGACATGTTCAGGTTGCGGCTTTGACGGATCCACCCCGGCAGGCATAATAATCCTCGGGATTAGAGGAGTAAAGTCCTTACGAAGAGGCTCGATAATGTGAGGTCTCTTCATCCAAAGCGAGTGTTTCAGCTTTTAGCTCGATAGAGGGGACACATTGCCCTTCGAGGCTCGACAAAGGGAACTATTTGCTGTTGAGGCTCTTTGTAGTCGGGCACTATGACCGTTTCTTGCTGTGTGTGTGTGGTGGGGGGGGGTCTGCGAGTAAAAGGACTCATAACCGCTTCCTATTAATGGTCATCTTGTTTCTTATTGGCTGAACCAGCACCTGTCAAAGGAGACGGTTCTCCAGCTCAAACTTCATCCTCCGTGAGTTGTTGACTCACATGAACTGATCCGTGTCCGGACAAGGGGAAGGAGAAACTTGTGGTTCCGAGAGGACAACCTCACGCCGTTTCCATATGATGAAGGAACCGATTGCATCATGTAGAGTTATAATCCCCGCGTCAGGTATGGGGCACTCAATCTCGTGCTCCTCACATCCTTGACCAATCTCCTCGACGGTGACACACACGTACCGGGGGAATATCCATGTTGTGGATTGTTCGTCCCGGAAGTGCTCTGCTAGTTGCAACCTTCAAGGTTTTTCCCTGTAACCAAATGGCACATGCAGCTCAGGACATTCTTGTGTTATGACTTCTGCTTCTAATGGGGAGGTAAAGCTAGGCAAAGTGGTTGGGACTGCATCCGTCGTACTAGGGATACTACCACTTCGCAAGTCAGCTTGGTACATCTCTATCAGTCGCCTCCACTCTACCTTGTCCCTCTCCTCCTTATCTTTCTTGTGAAATTTATGTTTTTTTAATAAGGAGGCGAAAGAGCTAGACGAGAAACCCTCTTTCCAAGTAGCTTTGGAGGACACTACTCGCACCCGCCCACCATGCTCTTTGGTCTCCACAGCAAGAGAGAGTTGGTATCTATGACATTCGGATTGAGTAACCCCAGAAAAAGAGTTATCCAATGCCCAGATGCTTGAGCAGTGCAGGACATAGGCTCAACTGAGGCAGTAGTCTATGGTAGACAACATCGGAAATATAAAAAGCCATGCATGGCTCGAGAACCTTAACATGCAGCCCTTGGATTCTGCTTTTTGTTGACATTTGTATCTCTGAGGCCCACTGATAATTCTGAGCTTCAGCTTGCAATACATTGGGAATACATCTGACATCGTAGGTATATGGTACAAGGTGGGACCAAGCAGGGCAGCAGGCAAGGAATCTTTATCAGGTGGAGCTGCTGCTGTGGGCTATGGCCTTTCTTCCCAAATCTCACCACGCCGGCATCCCCTTCTTCTCCGAAGCGTACGCCAGCACCCCTTCTTTCCCAAAGCGTAATACCATTGTAGATCCAGTTGTGATGGCTCATCCGCACGCACCTCTGCCACCAGTCACGTCCCCAGCCGTTGCGCATCACCATGAGCTGCGACACCTCCATTCGCATTCCCAGGACCTGCGCCCCTTCCTCAAGTTGTTGCCAACCCTTCGCATTTATGTGTCAAACAGATTTAAATCTGCATAATTATACACCGATGCTCTTTCTACTTAGACTTGCAAATATCAGAGCAAATAATGTTTTTAATAAAACAATAATCATGCCCATAGTCGGTATCTAACATTCAGCACAATTTCAGTAGACATGTCATTTGGTACAACTGATTTGTAGTGACAGCAGTTCATTTTTTCTTATCAAAATGACTCCACTTTTACGATGGATGGGTATATATTTGTTCCATGCAACAAATACAGAACACAACATCACATGTCTGTACGTGTTTTTCATTATTTACTTTCCAGTACCCTCTTACATTATATGATTATTTCAGTCTTATATTATATAATAATATTATTTAAATATTTGAACATTGCTTAGGTACTAGCCCGTGCAACTGCACGGACAAAGCAATCTAGCTATCAATAGCCCATATATAGGTAATGGTTGCACAGCATCCTGATATTTTTTTCCCTGCTAGATTATGGCTATCATTGTAAAGTACTCCCTCCGTCAGGAAATATAAGGATGTGTTAACTTCACGAGGCTACGTTCGACCACTAGTCTTATTCAAAAAATTTATAAAGATATAAAAATAAATAAAATATACTTCAAATATATATAATGATCAAATAAGTTATACAAAATAAATAATATTTTTTAAAATATTTGGAATAAGACGAATGGTCAAACGTGATATCTTAAAGTCAACAAATCCTTATATTTCTGGACGGTGGGAGTAGTATTGTAGCCTAGCTAGGTTTCCTCTTACCAAACAAAACATATATTTCTTGTTATTTTCTCAGTTAACCCCATTTGCATTAGGAGTTATTTACTTATTTCCCACTATTTGGATAAGTAATCCCTTATTTACCTTCATCCACGCCAGCTTCCCATATGAGTACATAGATTTTAAAACTAGATACCTTATTTTCCCTTTTCTTAGTTTCAGTTTTGAGAGCATATAAGGAGTGGACGTAGAACTGGAGTATAGATTATAACTCGGCTTACATGGGGCAAATCAGGGATATGCTGTTAGGACACAGAAAAATAACTAATTCACTGTCACTATTACAATTATGCTCTGTAGTGGTAGGCTTAAAAGCGCCTCAGTGGCGGACGTCATAAACGCTTTAGACGCCGTCCCACTGGCGCTATTAATCAACTAACAAAAAGAAGGGTGGGCCCTAGCTGGGACCTGCCCTAGACGCCGTCCCGTCCGGCGTGTGCGACATGAGGATGGGCCGCTGCCGCCGAGGAGGAGGAGCCGCCGCCGTTGTGGGTGGAGGAGGAGCATGAGCCGCTGCCACGGATGGAGAAGGAGTCGTCGCCGCGGGTGGAGGAGGAGGCACCACCGCGGATGGAGAAGGAGCCGCCGCGAAGAACTCCTCCACGGCGGCGGCCAGCTTCCCGGAGCCAGCGCCAAATCCAGGCTGTGGTGGAGGAGCGGAGCTGCACCCCCCCCCCTTCCACCTATTTATAGGAGGGTGCGGTCGGCTGCGGCGTGCGGGACTGTCGAGCCCGCAGTTAAATTTGCTATGGGCCTTAAGTTGCGGGCCCGATAGGGTCCGCTACCGGCAGCTAGATGGTAGCCGTGCGCCTATGTCACGTTTGTCGCGGGCCGAGGTGTTCGTGACTAATTTCCACGCATAGTCGCGGACACCACAATGTACTACCACTTAGCGGCGGACACCTCAAGGGACCGCCACTCGTGATTAAATGGGCGCCGCCGCTATAATGGGTTATTCTAGTAGTGTGTTCATTAATGCTCTATTCTTTTCTTGCGTAATAATACTTCTTTATAATAACATGAATAGATATCCTTAGAGATTATGCTCTCTATTTTCCACATTAAAAATTATCTTTGTGACATCCCATGTCACGAATTAGCACTAATGGCGTAATCACACTCTAATAACCTCCTTAATGAAACCCTAATGCTAATCCTACAAAAGAAAAGCAAGAAAAAGGAAAATGATAAATAAAAGAAAAGGGGAAATCTAGGGCTAAACCCTAGCCCCTAGAAAAATGCAAAAATTATAAAAGTCCCACCCACATATTTTTGCACCATCTCATTGCCCATGCAAAATAATGATTTTACAGCTTTTTTACAAAATTTTTGGACAAAGTTTCAAAAGCTCAAAAATTCAAATTCATATTTGAAACTTGCCTGTTTATGAATTTTCTTTGAATTTGTGGAAGCCGAATCACGATTTCAACCTAAAACAAGAAAATTAGATCCTTTCATTCAAAAGCTCCCCATATTTATGTTTCAATTTTTGGAGCACCAGAAGTTCGAATTTTGATCAAATTCCAGCAAGCCAGTTTTGAATTCAAAATTCGAGCTCGAGCTCAATGCCCAGGGGACAATGGCCGCCACGGACCGCCGGTCCGGCGCCACCGCAGGCTGCCCCGCGCGTGCACCCGCCCCATCACGTCGCCACATAGCCCCTGCCACCTCCCCAACTACCTGGCGTACCCACCGGCCAACAGGGAGCGCCGGGAGTTGAAGCCGCTCCCCCTGCCCGCCTGCTCCTCCCCCTGCCGCCGTCCTTCTTCCTCTAAATAACAACACAACAGCCAAGGCCGCATCGCACGGATGCCTCCACAAGCTCGCCCATCCTTCTCTGCAGCTCCCGGTGCCGGCAGCTCGTTTCCTCTCCCTCCTCAGCGCGAGAACGAGCGCAAATCATCGCCACCGGCACCGCCGCCTCAAACTCGAGCTAGGTGCGCCTTCTTCCTCGAACCTCTACTCAATTAGCGGCGCCATAACTCTCCCCTGCCTCTGGACTGACCGCCCCGCCTTGCTCCCCGCCGGTCGTCCGCACCCCCACGACGCACTCCCACCTCCGGCCGCCCTCCGCCTCGAGCAACCCCACGCCGCCACTCCCCACACGTAGGTGATGCTCCCCGAAGAAACTGCCCCTTGTCTCTCCCCCTCTCCTGGACGCGCGCCCTCGCCGGGCTCCTCTAGCGCCGTCGCCCGTCGTCGGCCGCCTCCGGCCACCGCCCAACCGCGCACACCCCACCACCTGCTCCCCTTCCCCGCGCATCATTTTGGTCCATGGCCAGCCCCCAACTCGCCGCCGTTGGCCCACAGGCCCGAGCTCACCGCCGCCGGCCGCCGCTCGCTGGAGCGCGCGAGCCCTATATTCAAAATTCTGGCAGTGGCAGTTTGTAATTCTTGCGAAGTTTGTTGCATTTTAGAAAATCCATATCTGGCGGTTTATGAGTCCAAAAATAGTAAACTAAAATGTTTTGGAAACTAAATGACTTGTACTTTCAGAAAAGTAACATGAACTCGTCAGATCTGGTCATTTGCATATTTTTACAAAAATGTCAAAAGTCAATCGACAAAAACTCACTTAAGTCATAACTTTAAGAATATAAATCCAAATTTAATGCCACTTGGACAGATCCTGCATATGGAGACACTTGAATTTCTGGCGCTGAAAAAGTTACATTTCATTGCATATTTTTAAAGTTATTGCATTTATGGCATTCTATGTATTTACTTTTTAATTAAATCTGTATAATTTATTTTGGCATGAAACTTGGTATATCTGCTCATCATAGTCATGTACATTTGTAGAAAATCCCATGTTTAATTTTGATCATGCTAAGTCATTATTTGGGCTGCCCTTAGATTAATTCAAGAATAAGTAAATTTCAGCACAATTAAAAATGGTTTCATGTTTCTACGAATCACATTTTGGCATGTTTATGTAAATATCACTCTCCATGAGGTTACTTAGTCCCTCATGGAAGGTTTAGTAAGAAGTTTCCGTTAAATTCATGAATGTATTGATTTTAGTAAGCACGTACTTGAATTAGGGTTACACGTCATCGCATGTGATGATGAAATTTCACTCCCAACCTAATTGTGTTTAACTCACATTTAAACTTTACTCATCATTTTCAATCTGAACACTCATGTTATGCCACGGCACTTACACCCGTTCGGTCGCACTTTGCATTGCCTATGTTACATGTACAAGTGTAGTAAAATTCAACTCAATTAACGAGAGAAGAAATGAAGTGCATGCCTACTATTAATTCCACGAACTTGGCTCTATTAAATTATGATTATGATGTTCATACAAAACAGGATTCATGCATTACCATTATTATCGACCCTATATCCTTTTTTACTCATGCATTGCATTTCATCTTCTAGGCGACAACGTTGAATTGATCCTGTCGGAAGAAACAATTGCAACTCTCAACGCGTGTGAAGCTAGTACTAACTTGATCACTCTCAAGGCAAGCCCGGTGCATTCCTATTATTTTGAAATGTTTTCCTTTTATCACTATCGTGAGGATGATGATTGTGCATTTACGTTCTAGGAATTGATTTGGAAATCCACGTGCATAAATTCCTATATGTCCTATGTCGAATATGTGTCATACCCTCGCTAGAAGTGCTATGCTATGCTTACGGAGCCAACGATAGAATGGGAATCTCACATATGGCTTATGATTAAATTTGAACATGATGAATTGGTTAAAATTGAGAACACCCATTTGTGGCTCTGTGAACAAGTTTGAGTTATGTACCACTTGCATACCTTTTTTATGGGGATTGGTAAACCTACGTAGCTTGTGAATTGTAAAGTGGGCCGGATATCTCACTCGACCCGGAGGTGATGTGTATGGCATGGTGGTTGCACGGGTTGAGGACCAATGGAGTGTGCACGGGTTAAGCCTTGGGCACATTGTTGAACGGTCGCAAGGGGGACGTGTACTCGGAGTCGGTGGCCCCGTGTTTTGCTTTATGATGAACTCGCGAACGGTGGTCATACGTGTTCTTAAAGGATGCATATGTCGTGCATTTGGGTCTTTCCTGCAGGGTTAATAATTCGATAATTTTCGCCGTTTCCTCTCGGTTAATGAGTACCACTTGATTCGATCAGTTTACAATGTTTAGTAAGAGAGGTTAATGAGTATTACTTGATTCGAGCAGTTTACAATGTTTAGTAAGAGAAAAAGAATGAGAAACTTGCTGTTTTATATTGATATCAAATTGTATTGCAAATTCTTGTATTGCTAGTATGCTCACTAAAGTTTCTTTTATGCAAAAACCCTATTAATTTAGCTAAGTCATAAAAGTGTCAACCTAATTAGCATAGGTGCCGTTTTATGCAAAATGCCAAGTTAAACCGGTCAAGCCCCATGCATCTAGGTGTCGGTCTTAGATGGCCAATTTGACGGGTAAGACTTGCGGAGTATGCTAGATACTCGAGGCTTTGCCACTACACGTGTATTTTTAGGATTCCCGTAAGCCGGATTTTGCGATTGTTGTGGTAAGGTTGTGTGGGATGGTGAGGAGCCCAAGGAGTGGACCATTGAATGGGTTCCTAGCTCTCCGACCCATGATGAGTGAGCCGTGGCCTAGGCCGGCACGGTTCGCATAAGTTATCTATGTATCGTCGTGTTATGTAATCGCTTCAGCACTTTATTTTGAACAAAGATCATGGTTATGTAAACTTAAATTTGAACCTAATGTATCTTTTATTTGGAACCCTATATTGTAATCGAGACTTAATTATGTAAACTTGCAAATCGTGTATGTTTGTTAATGTGACGCTATGTATGGTTGCTTCAGTCAATCATCTCCCAAGGCGATCCGTACCACACTAATCTATCTTTCGGGATAGGGGTGTGACAATCTTAAAATTGTTGCACTTGTTCAAGCTCAAAACCTGTAAGGAAATAAAGTTCTCCGATGGAGATTTTTCTTCAAATGTGATATGAATCTTAAAGCAGTCTTGTTCACGGAATAATGTGATGCATGTTGAGTCATGTGCCGATTGTGGATTCTATCGATTCCCACATCTTATTTCCGTTCGCCATTTTGAGCCCATCCTACCTGAACCCTCAAGGAAGCCAAAACATACACTATATCGATCGCGCACTATAGCCACGCCACCCAAAATGAAGTAGCCACGGCAAAGAAAATAAACCGTGGCTACAATAGGTGGCGGGGTTACCCGCCATCGGACCGTAGCTATAGAAGCCACTATAGCCATAGTTGGCTTTGTCAACCGAGGCTATAGTGGCCTCCACCAATAGCCACGGTCCACGTCACCAACCGTGGCTATAGTATCTTCTATAGCCACGGTTCAAGAAGTGGACCGTGCCTATTGTTTTGCACGATATAAAAGGCAGCGTTCGGACAGAACGAGAGCTCGAGTCCAAGTGTGGCGGCTCGAAAATTGAGGAAAAAATGAAAACCGAGGGGGAAGGTTTTGATCTCGTTTTTGCAGAAATTTGTTCTCCGTGGTAAGGAAACTCATCCCATATATTATTTGTTGCTATAGTGTTGTAATCATGGAGAATTTTGGATTACCGATTGACCTAGGTTTTGATTTCGATTTGTCAAATTCCTCCACGTTTGTAGGTTTGTTGTTGGTTTGAGTTGTGTATAATAAGCTCATATATCATGTGCTTGTGTTGGATACAAAAAAATCATGTCTTACAAGCCTTTTTCATGTCAATCAATTTAAGATCTACTTTATGCTCTCTTGAGAGAGACCCCTAGAGCACAGTTTAATTATTAAAAAATTCGAGTCAATTAATATAATTTGTATAGTGGGTTTATATATATGATAGCACATTGTCTTATGCAATATATTAGTTCCCTTATATTTTCTATAAATATATAATATTCATAATGGTAAATAGATTATTTAGTAATTATTTAATAATTATTAATTCTAGCACATTATGCTATGCTATATTAGTTTCCTTATATTTTCTATAAATACTTAATATTCATACTCGGTAATTATTTGATTTAGTAATTATTTTATTACAATTAATATTCGCGTAATGCTTGTTTAGATGGACAAAATATGGATGTATGAAGAGTCAAGATTAAGTGCATATTTTCGAGGTCAAGTCGATGTATTTCTCAAGTAGAGCTGCAGAGCATGCTAAGCGTCTAGGAAGACAAGAAATATATTGTCCATGTGTGGACTGCAAGAATCAAAAATTGTGGACAGATACACTTGTAATCAAATCTCACTTAGTGAGGAGGGGTTTCATGAGGACCCGAATTTCACCAACGTGAAACCCGTACTCTTTGTACCTCTATGCCACTCCCAGGAGTGTGGCACGTACATCCAACACATGTTAGTACAGAAAAACCATAAATATAAAGAGTAATCAAGGCAGATAATAGAATCTCCAAGTACATTATTAAAATGCATAAATCTCAATCTCAAGAGTACAAGAGTGTGGCACGTAGGCCATCGCGAAATCATGGTAGAAGTCTAACGAAGCGGAAGCAAAGCGGAAACATCTCCGGTGAAGAACCGTAGTGAAGTCCATACCCACAAGCAACTCGAGTGTAGGCGAGACCAGTCACTCCTCCTCGTCGACCTCTCTCAACCGGCTCGGCCGGCTCCTCGGCAACGGCGTCTCGAAAAACAAAGTGATAAAGCCGTGAGTACATAACGTACTTAGCAAGCCGTAAACTACCTAGCAACAATGTATGCATGTTGGGATAGTTCAAGGAAAGGCAAGGGCTAGCACCTAAAGCATTATTCCTCAAGTCTATGTGAATCATATTTTATTATTAGTCAAATTTTATAAGTGGCCTTGCAGGAAACAACACAATCCTGCAAGGGTCAAGTTTTATGTCCCGCACACCTCCACGGGACCATAGCTCGAAGCCGAAGTAAAACACCTATCGCTGGGGAGAAGTAGTAAATGCTAATCAAGTGGGTCGCTCGAGAGGTAGTGCCCATACTTTGGGCTAGACTATACGTATAGATTTATATATCTCTCGCAGAGAGTAAGCAACTCGTACCCACGTGAAGAGGTACACAAACAAAAGACCACCGTCGTGGCCCAAGCAAAGCAACACTCACAAGATCACTCCTCAAAGCATCGAATGGGTGGCGCCTGTCTCTCGAGTCCGGGATCCTCTAACCACAACATAGGAAAAGAAGGTCCCGAAGGGTGTGACAAGGCGTACCACGGCCAGTGGGATATCCTCTGCTCGTGGGTCGAGACAAACGCTCCAACACCCACTACCACTAATCTCTACACCACGGCGGGCCACCCATTCCTCCGCTAAGTATCATGATCCGAGCCCGCCCATACAAGTCACGTGGTATGCTAGTAGACCAAAGAGCAAGCAAGCACAAGAACCGGTCCTTAAGCTGCCGAGGCGAGTCACCATCCCTCTCTCAAAACAACGAGCCTCAACAACAAGTGTCACCACAACAGGGGCCCCATAAACCCAAGGCTCCTACACAACCGTACCGCAACAGTACTCTCCAAAAAGAGACTCCCGTAAGTCTCCCAACACCTAACCACCTACACACGCGCCTGCAAGAGTCCTACACGGTATCTAGTACGTAAACTCGACACCTAAGAAACACCTATAATTTATTTTACACAAAAACATGTATAGTCATCATGGGGTTCAATTAAGCAACTAAGCAGTACTAAGCATGCGAGTAACAGAGAGAACAACCTATGGCAAACAGGTGGGATGACACCTCACCATCCACGTCTTCACCACATCTACACATCGAGAGGGCGGCGCGCCGCGAACGCCACCGCGGGGGCCGCCGAAGTGCCCCGTCCCGACTCTCGACTCGCGCTGGGGAAGAAACCTAGACCACCAGCTGAGCTCCCTCGATGCCGCGCTCCTTCCCACGCTCTCTCGAGCACCAGGCTCGCACCAAGGCGGAGGCGAGGCCTCGCCGGAGTTGGCGCGCGGCGGGGCAAAAGGGGAAGTCCCACGGTGACTAGAGCCCTCAAAATATCGACACCAAAATGTAGCTCATGTCGTCGGGAACTTAACCGCACCTCGCCCATCCAAAAGACGGACGGAGGGCCCGCCGGCGATGAGAGACGCGGCGGCGGCCATGGCGGCTCCATCGCAAACCCACAAGCACCCACCTTTCTCCACAAAGGACGCACGTATGAGCTACGGAGGAACAAGGGAAGCTAACGGATCGACAAAAGAAGCTTGAGCTCGCCGCTAGCGACGAGCTCACCGGCGTCCATGGAGACGCGGTGGCGGAAGCCGACGATAGTGGCCAATTCGTCACCAATCAAAGGGGAAAAGAAGGGGAATCAACGCGGCAACTCACCGGCTAGCTTGCGCAAGGCTTGGACGGAAGGGAGACGGGCGCGACGACGACGAGCGACGAGGGACGGTGGCGGCGGACGAAGAACACCGCGCGGACGACGGTGGTGACCACGAGCTCGGGCGTTCCGTCGCTACGTAGAGGAACAAGCACGAGCTCGAAGCGAGCGAAAGATCGAGCAATGGAGAACCAAGAACAGAGCACGAGATGGTCAAGGTCTCACCGGAGACGATGGTCGGGGACGAAGAAGATGACGGCTCGGAACTTCGCACGCGTCGCGCTTCGTCTTCGGGGCTCCTCTCGTGAAACCGAGCGCACCGGCGGACGCAGCGCGTCTCACGCCTTGCACTGAAAGCAGCATGAGCAGTGGAGGTTTGAAGCTTCGTCCATGGCGAAGAGGAAACCTCGACGGCGGCGGCGCTAGGGTTTGGGGAAAGGAAGGAGACGGCGGCTCGGGTGGGGTTTTGTAGAGGAGAAAAGGTGGAGGGAGCAGGTAGGGCGACGAGGGAGCTTGGCCGGGCGACGACGAGGACGCGCCGCGTGGCCTCGCGTCCGGGTCACGGGGTGTCGCGCGGCGACAGTGGGAAAAGGTGGAAGATGCACTTCGCTGTATCCGGGTCGGGCCGGGACTTGGGCCGAAGGGGAAAAAAGAGAAAGGAGCTAGGCCGCACGGTGCAAATTCGGCCCATGGCGCAAATTTGAATACCGACTCCTTGCGAATTTATTTGGTTTGTTTCTCATTTGAAACCATTCAAACTTTATCCAAATTTTGTGGAATCTTTTCCAAACTTCGTTATTTATTACATGGGCAAATGTTACGAGGTTTTCGGGATGTTACGGACTCCCCCTTACAAGAATCTCATCCTTGAGATTTCGCTTCCTCATCCTCGAACAAGTGAAGGAAGTCCTTCCTCAAGTTATCCTCCATCTCCCAAGTGGCCTCTCGCTCGGTGTGGTTACTCCACAACACCTTGCGAACTTGATCTTGCGACTCCTTGTTTCCTTGAAAGCCACATCCAAGATCTTGACTGGATACTCCAAGTACTCAAGAGCCATCCCGCAGATCCAACACCTCCGGTGCAACCTGCTCCTCTCGGCACACGAAGACACTTCTTGAGCTGCGAAACATGGAACACATCATGCACTCCGGCAAGGTGTCCCGGCAACTCAAGGCCGATAGATGAGATCTCCAATCCTCCTCACCACTCGAAAAGGTCCAACAAACCTTGGTGCCAACTTGCCACGCACATGGAATCTGCGAGTCCCACGAAGTGGAGAGACCTTGAGATAGACATAGTCCTCAACAAGGAACTTCAAAGGTCTCCTCCTCTTATCTGCATAGCTCTTTCTCGCTCGTCCGAGCAACTCGGATATGCTCTCTCACTTGCTCAACCTTCTCTTCAGCCTCTCTCACAAGATCCGGTCCATAGAAAGACCTCTCTCCAACCTCTCGCCCACATGAGGAGGTGTCCGCACTTCCTCCCATACAAGAGCTCATTGGGTGACATCTTGATGCTCGCTAGTAGAAGACAAGGAATCATAAGGAAAAGAGAGTGAAGGAAGTTAAAAGACAAAGAGAAGAAGACATCGAGATACTTGCTCGGTAGCCGTTGTTGTAAGAGAACTCAACAAACGACAGGCTCTCCTCCCAATTCTTGCCGTAGGTGAGCACACAAGCTCTCAACATATCCTCCAAGGTCCGATTCAGACCCGCTCCGTCGACCATCCGTCCGAGGGTGATAAGCTGTGCTAAAGTCCAAGCGAGTGCCCATAGCTACATGCAAACTCCTCCGTAACTTAGCCACAAGCCGAGAACCACGATCCGATATTATGGTGAGAGGTGCCCCATGTAGTCTCGGAATGTTATCAATGTAAAGGCGAGAGTGCTGCTCCACTTGTGTACCTAGTGCCTGACGGCTATGAAGTGAGCGGCCTTGGAGAAACGATCCACAATCACCCAAATGGAGTCACGGCCCTTAGGCGTGCGAGGTAGCCCAACAACGAAATTCATGCTGATGTTCTCCCATTTCCACATAGGAATCTCAAGAGGCTTGAGCAAACCGGGTCGGCCTCGATGCTCTGCCTTGACCCTCCTGCAAATGTCACACATCCCAACAAATTGAGCAATGTCCCTCTTCATGCCTTCCCACCGAACTCGAGTACGGAGATCCTCATACATCTTTGTGTTCCCCGGGTGGATCGAGTAGCGAGAACGATGAGCCTCTCGCAAGATCTCATCTCGAATCCCCTGCACCTCCAGGGAACCACAATCCGATCCTTGTACCAAAGTACACCATCACCATCCACTCTGAACCTAGGTGCCTTATCCTCCTTTATCTTTCCCTTGATCGACTCCACAAGACTCGTCAACCTTTTGCTTTTCCTTGATCCGATCTCCAAGAAGACTCGTGATCCTCAACTCATAGAGATAGCCCTCGGGAATGAGCTCCACTCCATCCCTCATCATCTCCTCAAACACCTCCGACCGACTCGTCATGAGAGAAGTGCAATAGGCCTTGCGACTCGGTGCATACCGCAGCAACATTGGCCTTGCCAGGATGGTAGTTGATGCTCAAATCATAATCCTTGATCAACTCAAGCCATCTCCTCTCGCCTCATGTTCAGCTCCGACGTGTGAAGATATACTTGAGGCTCTTATGATCTCGTGAAAATCTCACATCTCGCCACTAATGAGATAGTGCCTCCAAATCTTCAAAGCATGAACAAGCTGCTCGCAAGCTCAAGATCATGAGTGGGATAGTGCTTCTCATGTGTCTTCAACCGCCTCGAAGCATAAGCCACAACCTTCTCGTGCCGCATGAGCACACAACCAATCCCATGAGTGGAAGCATCACGAGTACACCTGGAAGTCCCGACTAAGATCCGGCAAGGTGAGCACGGGTGCGGTGGTCAATCTAGTCTTGAGCTCCGAAAGCTCCTCTCTCGCTCCGGGGTCCACTCAAAGGTGACATTATCCCGCAAGAGCTCCAGTCATGGGACGAGCTATCCGAGAGAAATCCTCAACAAAGCAACGGTAGTAACCCGGTCATCCCCAAGAAACTCCTCACATCCTTGACACTGCTGCGGCCTCTGCCGATTCACCACGATCCGACCTTCCCTGGATCCACACTCACTCCCTCGGCATTGATGACATGCCCTAGGAAAGCCATCTCCTCAAGCCGAACCTGCACTTGCCGAACTTGGCATACTAGCGATGCTCCTTCGACCTCTCCAAGACAGACCCTCAAGTGATGTGCATGCTCTTCGGCGGACTTTGAGTACACAAGAATGTCATCAATGAAAACCACCACAAACTTATCCAACTCCGCCATGAAGACCTTGTTCATCATGTTCATGAAGTAGGGAGGGGCATTGGTCAAGCCAAAGGAAGCAACGGTGAACTCGAACTGCCCATACCTGTCCGAGGAATAGATAAGAAGCGAAATTCAAGGAAGGGCGATCATGCAAGAAAGATAACAACGGAATTGACAAAGCGGTAACAAAGATCCATACCTACTCACGAAGGCGGTCTTAGGAATGTCACACTCGCGGATCTTCATTTGATGATAGCCGGATCGCAAATCAATGGAGGAGAAATACTTTGCACCCTTCAGCTGATCAAACAAATCATCAATCCGCGGCAAGGGGTACTTATTCTTGAGGGTGACCTCGTTCAAAGAACGATAGTCAACACACATCCTCGTCGCACTCATCCTTCTTCTTCACAAACGAACGGGGGATCCCCAAGGTGAGGCACTTGGGCGAATGAACCCCTTCCTCAACAAATCATCAATCTCCCGCTTAAGCAACACCAACTCATCGAAAGACATGCGATACGGCCTCTTAGCAATAGGGGCCGTGCCAGAAGAAGATCAATCACAAACTCAACATCCCTATCCGGTGGGTGCCCTGGCAAATCATCGGGAAAGACCTCGGGATACTCACAAACCATGGGTATCTCGCTCAAGTGACAACCCCCGCAAGTGACAAAGGTCTGTGCCGGCAACTTGGGAGCAACCGGTGTGAAACACACGACCACTCCTCGGTGGTTCACCAAGGTCACAATCCGCTCATCACAATAAATCACCCCCTTGTTCTTGGTCAACCAATCCATCCCAAGAATCACCTCAATCCCGAGAAGACGGCAAGAGAGCCAAATCAGCCAAGAACCGAGCACCCTCAATCAAGATCCGAAGTCGATGGCAACCCGTCACACACTTTGAAGCACCAAGTGGGGAAATAGCGAGCACAGGAAAATCGAGCAAGACGACAGGGAATCTTAAGCTTCGCAACGAACGCAGAAGACACGAACGATCTAGTCGCACCGAGTATCGAAAAGAACAGAGCTATACGGGAGTTAACCGTGAAACTCACCAAGGATGACGTCCGGTGCTCGCTATGCATCCTCGGCAGTGAGGTGGTGAAGTCTAGCATGAGGAGGCACTCTGCTGCGGCCGCTGTCTAGCTGCTCGATCGCACGGGTCGGGGAGCAACTGCGGAACTGCTGCTCGCTGCGGTGGCCGTGTCTGCTCGGCTCGGGTGTGGTGAAGGTGGTAGGAGCTCTCGACCCACGTTGGGACACGTGTAGTACTTGTGTCCCGCCCGACCGCACCGGAAGCACTCGTTGGCGAAGGGCATCCCACTGCCTCGGAGGCCTCCAACCTGATCGTCGTGAGTGCTGGAGCACGCCGGTATTGCTGACCCTGCGGTGCGAACTGCCTCGCACTCGAGCTACCAAACTGCACGGAACCGCCAACCGCCCTCGTGGTGGGCGAGTGAACTGCTGCTGCTCCAGACAAACCTCTCGCCTCTATCTGTCCTCCGGATCGGTCCAGCTGCCCTCCCGACCTCTTGTGTGCCTCAATCCTCTTGACCTTCTCAATGCTATCCTCAACCTCAATGGACTTATCCACTAGCTCCTTCCAGGGTAGAGCACCCGCCACGTGGGGTCCAATCTCGGCCTTGAGACCCCGCTTGAAGTAATAGATCTTGTCCTGTTCGGTGGAAAAAGAAATTCACGAAGAGAAATGAGATGAAGAGAAAACAACAAATAACGTGTTGAGCAAAACATTATGAAGTGAAGATTGTGATTATTTGAGACGAAAAACCGAAAGAGAGATTTTTGACCTGCTCGAGTGGAAACGTCACGAGGTGAGTAGCGTGACGATCTCAGTCCACCCGTGGTAGTACTCGAGCACACCCATAGATCCCATCTTCAAGTTCGAAACTCATCCGCCTTCCTGTCCATCACTCCCTTGGGGATGTGCTCGAGCTCGAACTCCAGCTCAAACTCATCCCAAGAGATACTGTCTGGGTCCCGGTGGTTGGCCACGTAAGTGTCCCACCACGCGCTAGCCGCGCCTCCGAGCAAGTACGAAGCAAGTGACACACACTCTACATCGGTGCACTCCATCATCTCTAGCTGCTTGGACACCGTCCGAGCCAGCCTGTCGGCGTCCGGAGGGTGCGTGCGGTGAGAGAAAGTGTCCGGCTGCGATCCGCGGAAGGCCTCCTTCCGCATGTCGGCCGACTGCGGCCTACGTGGTGCTGTGCCTCGCTGCTGTCGTGGAGCCTGCTCGTGGTGCTGCTGCTGTTGCTGCAGCATCTGCATCAGAACCTCCCAGGATGTTGGTCCGCATCGCCATCACCTCGGCAAGAGTCCGAGCAGGTGGTGGCGGTGGTGGTATCTCCCGCTGCTCGACCTCCTCCTGCTGGGTCGGCGCCTCCTGCTTGGGCTGGTGCCTCTCGCTGTCCAGCAACCTCGCGCTCTCCAGCTGCGAGACCTGGTGGTGCCTCTCCACCGCGGCCACGCCCACGGCCACGAGCGCCCACGGCTCCTCCTCCACGACCACGGCCTCTCGCACCGCGGCCTCGCGCAGCTGCTGCGGGAGCTGCACGACCTGCGCCACGGCCACGGCCTCGACCACGTCCTCCGGGGCCTGCTCGTCAACCTCCATAGCTGCCTGGTCAAGCCGTACGTGTAAACCCCTTCCTCTCGGCATCCGTTAACAAAGGCACAAATCCAACGGTTAGTACGGGTTATCCAACACTTTCTTCAAGTCTTGAAATAATCTTCATGAGTAAAAGAACAGTATGCGAGATCATTCGTCCAAGCAAACATAGTAAGGCATATCCATTCGAGTCACATCTTACGTTGAGAACTTTAAACGTTAAGACAGATTTCAAAGTTTGATGAAAGGAGTTTAGCAGATTAAAGATCTAGATCATGTCCTTATGGTTACGTCCAGTTTCTACGGGTCTCGTTCCTACGAGTCAAGTATGGCTCGATACCAACTCGTGAGGACCCGAATTTCACCAACGTGAAACCCGGACCCTTTGTACCTCTATGCCACTCCCGGGAGTGTGGCACGTACATCCAACACATGTTAGTATAGAAAAACCATAAATATAAAGAGTAATCAAGGCGAGATAATAGAATCTCCAAGTACATTATTAAAATGCATAAATCTCAATCTCAAGAGTACAAGAGTGTGGCACGTAGGCCATCGCGAAATCATGGTAGAAGTCTAACGGAGCGGAAGCAAAGCGGAAACATCTCTCGGTGAAGAACCGTAGTGAAGTCCATACCCACAAGCAACTCGAGTGTAGGCGAGACCGTCACTCCTCCTCCTCGGCTCTCTCAAGCGGCTCGGCCGGCTCCTCGACAACGTGTCGTCGAAAAACAAAGTGATAAAGCCGTGAGTACATAACGTACTTAGCAAGCCGCAAACTACCTAGCAACAATGTATGCATGTTGGGATAGTTCAAGGAAAGGCAAGGGCTAGCACCTACAGCATTATTCCTCAAGTCTATGTGAATCATATTTTATTATTAGTCAAATTTTATAAGTGGTCTTGCAGAAACAACACAATCCCGCAAGGGTCAAGTTTTATGTCCCGCACACCTCCACGGGACCATAGCTCGAGCCGGAAGTAAAACACCTATCGGAGGGGAGAAGTAGTAAATGCTAATCAAGTGGGTCGCTCGGAGGTAGTGCCCATACTTTGGGCTAGACTATACGTATAGATTTATATATCTCCGTAGAGAGTAAGCAACTGTACCCACGTGAAGAGGTACTCAAACAAAAGACCACCGTCGTGGCCCAAGCAAAGCAACACTCACAAGATCACTCCTCAAAGCATCGAATGGGTGGCGCCCGTCCCTCGGTCCGGGATCCTCTAACCACAACATAGGAAAAGAAGGTCCCGAAGGGTGTGACAAGGCGTACCACGGGCCGGTGGGATATCCTCTGCTCGTGGGTCGAGACAAACGCTCCAACACCCACTACCACTAATCTCTACACCAAGGCGGGCCACCCATTCCTCCGCTAAGTATCATGATCCAGCCCGTCCATATAAGTCACGTGGTATGCTAGTAGACCAAAGAGCAAGCAAGCACAAGAACCGGTCCTTAAGCTGCCGGGCGAGTCACCATCCTTCTCCTCAAAACAACAGCCTCAACAACAAGTGTCACCACAACAGGGGCCCCATAAACCCAAGGCCCCTACACAACCGTACCCAGCAATGAGTACTCTCCAAAAGAGACTCCCTGAAGTCTCCCAAGACACTAACCACCTACACACTCGCCCCCGCAAGAGTCCTACAGGGTATCTAGTACGTGAAACTCGACACCTAAGAAACACCTACAATTTCTTTTACACAAAAACATTTATAGTCATCATGGGGTTCAATTAAGCAACTAAGCAAGTACTAAGCATGCGAGTAACGATAGAACAACATATGGCAAACGATGGCAAGGATAGCATAGTATGGCATAGGTAAACCACAAGTGCAAGTAACCATTAATCATGCATGGTCCAATTTAATGCAAGTACTAAATAGGATCAAGAGTGGTCAAGGATTGCGGCTTGCACTGGATAGGGCTGCTCCCAGCAGGCCGGGTCGGGGTACTCGTGCTACTGCGACCGGCGGAAACTCCTCAAACTGCGGCTCGAGACGGGAACTCCTCGGCACCGTCCGACGGACGGATCGTGAAACGAGGGTTAGGCACGCAAAACGAGAGAACGAAAAAAAAGTACGAAACGGATGACGGAATTTACGGTACTAGAATATGACCAAAAGCTACACTAACGCGTAGAGAACATCGCTACGAGTCCAACGCAACTCGACCGTGTATTTTTCTGAGTCTCCAGGGAAAAGATATGAATTTCCGAATATAAAAGAATTATGGAAATTCAGGAAAATCCAATAAAAGAAATGGAATATTCCCTGGAATATTCTTTGCCACGTCAACACCACGTAGACGCCACGTCGATTAAATACTCCACAGGTCAGCACCACGTGGCAATCCTTCCGCCACGCGGATGCCACGCGAGACGACACCTCGAGCGCCACGTTGGTAGAAATTCAACCCACGTGGATGCCATGTCAGCCAGAAGCATGACACCTCACCATCCACGTCGTCACCACATCTACACATCGAAGTGCCCCGTCTCGACTCTGCAGCTCGCCGGAGAGAAACCTAGACCACCAGCGAGCTCCCTCGATGCCGCGCTCCTTCCCACGCCTCTCGAGCACCCGGCTCGCACCAAGGCGGAGGCGAGGCCTCGCCGAGTTGGCGCGGCGGCGGGCGAAAAGGGAAGTCCCACGGGTGACTAGAGCCCTCAAAATATCGACACCAAAATGTAGCTCATGTCGTCGGGAACTTAACCGCACCCTCGCCCATCCAAAAGACGGACGGAGGGCCCGCCGGCGACGAGACACGCGGCGGCGGCCATGGCGGCTCCATCGCAAACCCACAAGCACCCACCTTTCTCCACAAAGGACGCACGTATGAGCTACGGAGGAACAAGGGAAGCTAACCGACCGACAAAAGAGCTTGAGCTCGCCGCTAGCGGCACGAGCTCACCGGCGTCCATGGAGACGCGGTGGCGGAAGCCGACGATAGTGGCCAATTCGTCACCAATCAAAGGGAAAAGAAGGGGAATCAACGCGGCAACTCACCGAGCTAGCTTGCGCAAGGCTTGGACGGAAGGGAGACGGGCGCGACGACGACGAGCGACGAGGGACGGTGGCGGCGGACGAAGAACACCGCGCGGGACGACGGTGGTGACCACGAGCTCGGGCGTTCGTCGCTACCGTAGGGGAACAAGCACGAGCTCAGAACTGAGCGAAAGAGCGAGCAATGGAGAACCAAGAACAGAGCACGAGATGGTCAAGGTCTCACCGGAGACGATGGTCGGGGACGAAGAAGATGACGGCTCGAACCTCGCACGCGTCGCGCTTCGTCTTCGTGGCTCCTCTCGTGAAACGAGCGCACCGGCGGACGCGCGGCGTCTCACGCCGTGCAATGAAAGTAGCATGAGCGAGTGGAGGTTTGAAGCTTCGTCCATGGCGGAGAGGAAAACCTCGACGGCGGCGGGCGCTAGGGTTTGGGGAAAGGAAGGAGACGGCGGCTCGGGTGGTGTTTTGTAGAGGAAAAGGTGGAGGGAGCTGGTAGGGCGACGGGACTTGCCGAGGCGGCGACGACGAGGACGCGCTGCGTGGCCTCGGCGTCCGGATCACGGGGTGTCGCGCGGCAGCGGGTGGGAAAGGTGGAAGATGCACCGCGTATCTGGTCGGGCCGGACTTGGGCCGAAGGGGAGAAAATGAGAAAGGAGCTGGGCCGCACGGTGCAAATTCGGCCCATGGCGCATATTTGAATACTGGACTCCTTGCGAATTTATTTGGTTTGTTTCTCATTTGAAACCATTCAAACTTTATCCAAATTTTGTGGAATCTTTTCCAAACTTCGTTATTTATTACATGGGCAAATGTTACGAGTTTTCGGGATGTTCGCGTTTCTTGGAGAATTATACGAGGTGGACAAAGCATGGAGAAGACGAGCCGGTCGAAGTTGAGTTGCAGCCGATTGAAGTTGAAGAAGAACAGTTTGTCCAAGTTGACGAGACTTTTGATTTTCATGTCGAAGAAGAACAATGTACTCGATTTTGATGTTGAGGAATTGTTATGTCATGTTGAGCCGCAAGTTTTACTCAATGCAGGGGACAACAAGAGGGCTTGATAACTTTGCAACGATAGAGAAGGCATCAAAGGATTTATTGTTTGAGGAGTCTAATTGATGTTGTAAAGAGAATACTCGTGTTACGTACGAGTTCTCGAACTCATGAAACCGAAGGCCATCCATGGGTGGTCAAATGCCTGCTTCACCGAATTGTTGGATCTTCTTTCGGATACACCGCCGAAGCCAAACTTGTTACCAAAAACACGTACTATGCTAAGAGATCGATATCTCCAATGTCGTTGATCCATGCATGTCCAAATCATTGTATATTATACCGGGGAGAAGTTCAAGGACCTCGTGAGATGCCCAAGGTGCAAACGAAGTCGTTACAAGATGAATGAGGAGTATGATGTAGACACAACTAATAAGAGGAGGAAAAATGACAGAAAAGAGGAAGAAAAGCGATGTCGTCAATGGCGGTAGGGACGATGATAGTAAGGTTCCAGCCTTGGTCATGTGGTACCTACCGGTGGTTGATCGTATAAGACGGATATTTGCCAACCCAAGAGATGCTGAATCCGATGACATGGCATACACGTAAGAGGGACCCTAATAAGCCGAGTCATCCATCGGATGGAACCAGTGGAAAAACTTCAATCGTAACCACCGTGACGACTTCTCGCACGAGCCAAGAAATATACGGTTTGCATTGAGTGCGTATGGAATGAACCCTTTTGGTATGACGAGGAACGTCGCAGCGTTTGGCATGTGCTCGCTAACAATGTTCAACCTCCCGCCATGGTTGTGCCACAAGAGGAAGTACATATTATTGTCCATTCTTATATCTCGGACCGAAAGAACCCGGGAACGACATAGATGTCTTCCTGGAACCATTGTTTGAAGGCATGCAAAAACTATGGTTGGAAGGTGTGCGTATGTGGGATGAGCACCGAAGAGACTACTTCACGTTGAAAGCGATCATTTTCGTGACCGTGAATCGATTCCCCGCGTTAAGGGCGCTTTCGGGCAGGTGAAAGGAAAGGAGGCATGCTTTGTTTGTGTTGACGATACATATCACACGTGTATCTTCCATCATCCAAGAAGACAGTGTACACTCGAAAACGTCGATTCTTACATCGGAGCCACCCGTATCGACGGATGGCCAAACAATTTGATGGTACGATTGAGACCGGCGAAGAACCTCGACGTTGGACCTCTAGGGTTGTCTTTGATAAGACAAAAAAAACATTAAAGCTACATTTGGAAAGGCCGTGAAGGGAGTTGCAAAGTCAAAAGCTGCAACGCCATATAAGAAGCTTTCTATATTCTACGGATATCTCGAGTATCGGGAAGAATTGGAAGTGACTCATGCATTTGATTGGATGCACATTAGGAAAGGTGTATTTGACGAGACTACCGGCCTTATACTTGACCTACACTGGTAAGATAAAGGATGGAGTGAAGCGAGAGATGAATATTAGGCCGCAGCTCCATCCGCAGAAAGAGCGAACGGAAAGTACTACCTCCCGCTGCACTGCTACACCCTAACGCGTGAGGAGAAAATAGCATTCTTGAGTGTCTACACGGCATTAAAGCACCGACCGATTTCTCATCGAATGTCCAAAATCTCGTGGACATGAAAGACTTAAAGATAAGTGGTTACAACACTCACGACCGTCACACACTACTTTCGGTATTTCGGCTATCGCCATCGTAGGCTGTGAAATCTGAATGGTTGAAGTTGACTATAACTCGTTTGTGCTACTTCTTGAATGCGAGTCTCAAAGAAGGTGATCAATAAACACGAGTTGTATAACCTACGAACCCACATAAAGGAAACAATGTGCATGCTCGAGATGTGCTTCCCGCCATCCTATTTTGATACTATGGAACACTTCATGCTTCATTTTGTTGACCGGATATCTGCTTTGGGCCCCGTCTACATGCATCATATGTTCCCCTACGAGAGGTTCATGTATGTTATGAAACGCTATGTACGTACTCGTTGTCATCCGAGAGGGTTCAATGATTCAGGGCTACACCACCGAGGAGATTATTGAGTGTTGTGCAGATTATATTAAAGACGGTCGATCTATTGGTGTACCCGTGTCTCGTCATGAGGGAAGGTTAAGTGGAAAAGGTATACGAGGACGAAAATTATTCACCAATCGCGAATATAAACGAGTTGACAAAGCCCATTTCTATTGTACTACAACAATCACGTATTGTTGCCCCGTATTTCATAAAACACATTGAGGAGCTTGAACTAAACAATGTTCGGGGCAAAAGCGGTGCATGGTTAGTACAGAGCACAAGAAAACTTTCACATCATGGTTCGAGAGTCAAAAACTTCCACGTGGAGACTCGATGGATGAGAAAATGTTGAGAATTTTAGCTGCCCGACATTCAAAGACTGTGGTGACTTATCAGGCGTACGACATTAATGGTTTTACTTTTCACACTTCAAAGAAGGACACGAAAAGTAAGTGTCAAAGCAACTGGAGTTCAAGCTGAAGCCCTTGATGACGATAACAATTATACCTCATATTATGGATACATAGAGGAAATTTGGGAGCTGAACTATGGACCGGATTTACAAGTTCTGTCTTCAAATGCAAATGGGTCAAACACCCAAGTGGGGTGGAGGTCGATGAATACGGGTTAACCGTCGTCGATCTAAAGAATGTAGGTTATAAAGATGACCCGTGGATACTTCCTAAGGTAGCAGAACAAGTGTTCTATATACTCGATCCAAAGGACTTCCTAAGGTAGCGAGAACAAGTGTTCACTGTAAACAAAGAATACTTGGAGTGGATGGGATCGACGATCAAGATGCATACAATCGATGTGATGAAGTTCCATTATTCGTGGATCCGAAAAAATTTAAAGTCATTGAAGCAAAACTATCGTATCAAGTAATGCCATACCTATGTAAAGATTGCGAAGGAAAAATCATTCAAGGATAATGTAACTTTATTATTCCATTGCGATGTACCTATGATGTACTCGAGATATGTTTCAGCAATTTTAATTAATTTAATAATATTTTAATGAATTTTCAGCAAAATAAATGATTTTTTATGTCACTTTTCACAATTTAACAAGTTTTAAATAATTTTTCATCAACTTTAATTAATTTAATAATATTCTATTGATTTTCAAGCAACGTTAATGGATTTAATAACTTGTTAATTATTTTTCCGCCACTTAAATCAATTAACATCTTTTAAATAACTGCATTTAACAATTATCTAAAAGTTCCTAATAATTATTTAATAATTCCACCTGTTAATAATTTTGAGCCACATAAATCAAATTATCAATAATTAAATAAATTCATAATTGCAGCTATAGCCACGGTTGAACAACCGTGGCTATTGTTAACCCTAATAATAGCCACGGTTGAAGAAGTCAACCATGGCTATAGCGACGGTGCGTGGCGTGGCGGGGTTTAGTACCACCTCGTCCGAGCCAAAGTCGTACATGCCGACTTATAAGCTCCACTCCGCACATGGGTTTGAACTTATCGATACATTACGGGCCTGCTTCCGCCATGTGGTCCGATCTCGTTTGTCTTGGGCCGCGATATTGTCCTAATTCGTGGGTCGAGGTGGTGGGGCCCATGGGCCAAAATTTTTACTTTTCGTATGTTTCTTACTCTTTAGATTTAAATTTTAAAATTTGAAATCCTAAAAATAACAAGGTATAATTTAAAATTTTAAAAAATATAAACCGACATAAAACTATTTTTAAGTGTAAGATAGAAATTTAATTATTTTTAAACAATTTAAATCAATTAAATAATATTTTTTAAAATGACAATAGTGATATGGGCCTGACTCTTAATATGAGGCCCATTAGTAGTTCATCCACTAGTTCATTTAGGTTGTGTTTTTTTTAATTTCTATTTAAATTTTGAAACATGTAAATAGAATTCAAATATTGTCCAAATTTACAGATTCTTGTTTCTAAATTTGTATAAAATTCCAATCTATCCATTTCCACTTTGTTTTGTTAGAATCTCCAAACTATTTTATTGAATTTTCTTCAAATTTACTTAATTAGGAGTACGTTTTGACATTTATTTAATCATTTTTATTTCATAGACCGTATCGATTTTGACCTCAACATTTGGTCGGTATGCATGTCATTAATAAACATACACGTGGAATTTCTAGTTCAATTTTTTAAAACATATAAATGTGTTTGGTACCAAACAACATGGTACCACTCACTCGAGACACATAGTCCCATTTGAACTACTTTTTTTGTAAAAGTCTTTAAAAAAATTATAAAAAATATAAGTGAGTTCTAATGCTCGGGAAACAGTGGCATGCCAAAATGTAGGTCAAACGAGGCTTATAGTTTGCAAATGATAAATGTGCAAAATAATAGAAAAAACATGGTGTCATTTGATTTTTTTATCTGCACAATTTTTATTATTTTTGAATTGAAAATTGGCACACACATCTGTCATACAAATTAAAATCTACTGTAATTTTGTTGGAAATTTTTGAAATATTTGGGTCGTGTAAAAGTGAAGAAAAACAACTTTATAGACGAAATATTATATTAAAAAGTAATGGAGTAGAAAAAACAAAAAATACATATGTGTTTGTAAACAACTAAAAAAGTGACATGCCAAAAATTAGGTGCAAAGTCATTATAGTTTTTAGAATAAAAATTGAAGAAGTAAAAGAAAAATTATATAAGAAAAAAAATAAACACTCAATGACAAGTGGGGCGGAGAAAACAATAGCCACGGTTAGTTTCGAAGCAACCGTGGCTACTGTCTGTGTCTCACGACTATTGGGCCCCTCATGTCGGTGGGAGCTCAATAGCCACGGTTGGAATTGACATCAACCGTGGCAATTGTTATTTGTCCCAACGACATGTGGGACCCGCCCAACCATCGCCAACCGTGGCTAATGCGGCCTTATAAAGGGGGCAGGCCATGGGCGGGCATACCCTAACCCTTAGCGCGCTGCAATCGACGCCGCCGGAGCCGCTCGATTGCGTCGCCCTCCTGCTGCTCCTCCTCTCCGCTCCCCGACGATCGCCCGGCGTCCTCCTCTTCTCCTCCATTGCGCCGGCCCGAGCTCCTCCCCCGGACCGGGCTCTCGTCCGCCCGCCGGAGCTCCTTCTCCGACCCGAGCTCCGCCCCGCCCGAGCTCCTCCCCGCCCGCCGAAGCTCCTTCTCCGGCCCGAGCTCCGCCCGCCCGAGCTCCTCCCCGCGCGCCGGATCTCCTCCCCTTCACGCTAGCCCTCCTGCTTGTCGGCCCTCCTCCGCGTCGGCCCTAATGCCGGCCCTCCTCCTCATCGGTCCTCCCCGACGCCGGCCCTCCTCCGTGCCGGCTTTGACGCCGGGCCTCCACCTCGCCGGACCTCCCCGACTCGGCCCTACTCGCTAGCACGAGCTCCCCTTCCCCGCCGTCCGAGCTCCTCTCCTGGTATGCCCTCTCCCTTCCCCATTCCCCCTCTCTTTCCCCCTCACCAAATGGTGAGCCCTCCCCGGTACGCCTGTCCGCTCTCCCCTTCCACCCCTCCCCTCCACTGCTCGTTTGTGTTCTCCATTGCTGTGAATTGATTGATGATTTGTGCTCTCCATTGCTCTGGTGGCCTCAAACATGTATATTTGCTATAGTAATTATCAACTGCTATATATGCTGCAAATATATTTGATGTTGCAATTAAATCAGCAAGGTGGAAAATGAAACTTAAATCATCATCTGATTTCAGTGTTGCACTGAACATGTTCGATAACTATCACTTAATTTATGCACTGAAAAAGTTTATTTATCTCATGCTTATTTATCTCATTCTGGTGCCTGCTTCAATGCTGGTTCGGTGCTTATTTTAATGCTTATTCAGTGCTGATTTTAGTGCTTATTCAGTGCTGGTTCAGTGCTGATTCGGTGCTGATTTCAGTGCTTATACAGTGCTGATTTAGAGATGATTCCAGTGCTTATTTACTTCATGCTTATTTATCTTATTCTGGTGCCTGCTTCAATGCTGGTTCGGTGCTTATTTTAATGCTTATTCAGTGCTGATTTTAGTGCTTATTTAGTGTTGGTTCAGTGCTGATTCGGTGCTGATTTCAGTGCTTATACAGTGCTGATTTAGAGATGATTCCGGTGCTTATTTATCTCATGCTTATTTATCACATTCTGGTGCCTGCTTCAATGCTGGTTCGGTGCTTATTTTAATGCTTATTCAGTGCTGATTTTAGTGCTTATTCAGTGCTGGTTCAGTGCTGATTCGGTGCTGATTTTAGTGCTTATACAGTGCTGATTTAGAGATGATTCCAGTGCTGGTTGGATACACTCTGCTATCTAGCTAATTAGTGTGGCATTTCGGAGCCTTTGAGCATGCTAATATTGTTACATTGACCTATCGATCGTGCTGGAATGTGAATGTATATTTACCACTGAAATCAGCATTGCAAATTGGACTCGCTTACTCCTGCTCGCTTACTGTGCAATGTAATCAGCACTAAAATCAGCACTTAGTGTTCTACTTATTTTACCATGAGTGAAGTAATTGTTGTGTATGTATTTACCACCTATCCATCGTGGCTGAACCAATGGTATAAAATTAGCCACCTATTTCCTCTCTTTTCCTCTCTCTCTCTCTCAGTGCTGATTTCAGTGCTGACTTTGGAATTGAACTGCAAACCGGTTTTGCCCTAGTTAATGTGACTGATGATTGATGATTGATCATTGATGTAATCGAGGCAGTAAGAATATATATTGCCTTATGCTGCACCTATTCTTCCTCCTGTCTTTCCTCCTCTCTTTCTCTCTTTCCTCCTCTCTTCTCTTTTTTCTCCTGTCTTTCCTCTCCTTGGTCTGAATTTGTCCACATATTATAGAACCTGTTCCCCATGTGCCACATATGACTGCTTGTAGTCATGCCTGCTTGTCTCATGATAGCTATTATCAGCACATATTCTTTCTCATCTCTTTCCTCCTCTCCTCTCTCGTTTCTCCTTTCTTCCTCTTTTTCCTCTCTTTTCTCCTCTCTTTGAAGCCACATATGATTGCTTGCAGTCATGCCTACTATATTTATGTACATTGATGATTGATGATTTATTGATGTAAGAATATATATAACTGCCTCTATATTTCATAAGCCCTCTCTGTTTCCTCTATTTCCTCTCTTTTCCCCTCTCTTCCTCTCTTTTCTCCTCTCTTTCTCTCTTTTCTCCTCTCTTTCATGACTAGACCATTGTTTTTAAATAAAAACTATTTCCCCCTATCTTCTCTTTTTTCACCGCTCTTTAATCTCTTCCTCTCTTTCCTCTCTTTTCATGGTCTACCCATGCTCGATGATGAAAGCGGGCAAAGTGAGATGAGTGTGGCAGCATGGACTGCATCCTCGGATGTTGGAAACATGTTGACAAACGAGTCGATGACCTTAACGATAGCGTTGGATGGCCGTTGATTCGGCAACCCGCACTGAGAGAAAAATTCTAACTTTTTGGCAAGTGACGATGACTCTTGATAAGCATATGTATATTTAGGAGAACAGGAAGATGGGGTGGAAGAATGTAGAATGTAGGGTGTCTTTCATTAGGAAGGTTGGTACAATAAAATGCAAGACATACCGCAACACATACGACCTTAGTTAGACATGGTCGGATGCTTGGGTATTCTCCGGATCATCTTTGTGATGTGTATGGCACATTATATTTGATTTTCCGGAGGATACCCAAGTATCCTGACCTATTTACCTCGAGGTCGTATAAATTATGGTATGCATTGCATAGTGTGCACCTATCTCGTCTTCCCTTCTTCTATGTGATTCCGATACTATCCATGTTCGATGTCAATGCTAAATAATCCTTTTATGTCATCTTTTCTCTATTTTAACTCTTTCCTCTAATTCTTTGCTACTAAATCTTTTCATTGTTACTCTAAAGGTATCAAATCCTATAATGGCGGACAAGATACCATTACAAGATAATCCGGAAGACAGACCCCCGATCCAAGGTATACACGGAGGATGTTGTGAATATGAACCATGAAAGCTCCTCATCAAGTGGAGAATGGGAAGAACCGAGAGGATCCTCACCCTCCCCGGCGTCGTGAACCTAGGGGTATTAATGAGGACCCAGATTACGTGCTCTCGTAAGAGGTATCACGTGAAATGTGATTCTTTCTTTAAATATTTCAAGTTTTCCGTATTAGAATATTACCGAGCTTCAATGATTCTTTATATGGTAGGTTCCTCGACGAAGTGTTCGTCGTGCCTTGGCCGCACAAGCGACACATTCCATGGCTTGCGAAGACACACCTCATGAGGAGCAAACAGAAAACATACCGGCCCATGAGTCCCCAAAAAGCGCAAGCGTGAGGGTAAACGGTCCGCGAACACGCCGAGGGCACATATGAGGTGACAACACTAGACCCCGCCGATCGGGAGCTCGTTGAACCAATGGGTGTCCATGCAAAATGGCGGAATCGTTGTGGTGTTGTTGTCGACGTAAATGCAAAATAACCTGGACCGAATGGAAGCTGGTTCCTCAAGAGCGTAAAGTGGAAATGTGGAATGCCGTTAGACCACACATCCTCTTCCCACCAACGGACCTCGAGAAAGCCAAGAAGGCAACGCTGACTGCAATGTCACATATCTTTCGAGAATGGAGGTCCCGACTAAACCGTCGTTATGTGAAACGTGGCATAACACCCTTTGACGATCATGGTCAAATAAGTCCACGGGATCGGGAAGAATTTGTTCAGCGAGAAGACAGCTGGGCCTGCCAAGGACCTTAGTGCAATGATGTTAGAGCTGAACAGGAAAAATAAGTACAAGCCACACTTGGGCCCCGACGGCTACAAGAAAAAGATTCCGGAGTGGAAGGCGATGGAAAGAAAAGTTCCGTGCGGAAGGGAAGCCCGATCCACTAGATGGCCTCGAGCCGCGTGCCAAGAATTGGGTCCGTGCGCACTCTAAGATGGATGAAAATGGGATGATTATTCCGATGGACGCGGAATCGGCGCAAGTTATCCAGCAATTGACGGGTGACATCAAGTCGCGGACGCGATCTGGTGTTATTCAATCCGAATATCACGGAGACCAACTCTCTCTTGCTGTGGGGACCAAAGAACATGGCGGGTGGGTGCGAGCAGTGTCATCCAAGGCAACTTGGAAAGAGGGTTTCTCCTCTAGCACTTCCGCCTCGTTGTACAAAAAACATAAATTTCACAAGAAAGATAAGGAGGAGAGGGACAAGGAAGAGTGGAGGAGACAGATGGAGATGTACCAAGCTGACTTGTGAAGTGGAAGTATCCCCGAGTACGACTCATACGAGTCCCAACCACTTCGCCTAGCTTTACCTCCCCGTTAGAAGGGGAATGATAACGCAAGAATTTCCTTGTGAGCTGCATGTGCCGTTTGGTTACAAGAGGAAGACCATGAAGGTTCCAACCGGTAGAGCACTTCCGGGACGAACACTCCACAACATGGATATTCCACCCGGGTATGTCCGTGTCACCGTCGAGGAGGTCAACCAAGGATGTGAGGAGCACGAGATTGAGTGCCCTATACCTGACGCGGAGATTATAACTCTACATGATGCTATCGGTTCGTTCATCATGTGGAAACGGCGTGAGGTTGTGCTCTCGGAACCACGAGTTTCCCCTCCCCCTTGTCCGGACACGGATCAGTTTATGAGAGTCAACAATTCACGGGGGATGAAGCTGGATCAGGAGACCGTCTCCTTTGTCGGGTGCTGCTTCAGCCGCTAAGGAACAAGATGAACAAGGACATGAAGCGGTTATGAGTCCTATACTCGCAGACAACCCGCAGCAAGAAACCGCCACAGTACACGGCTATGAGGACCCTCAGCAAAAAATAGTCCCCCTTGTCAAGCCGGAAGGGCAATGTATCTCCTCTGTCGAGCCGGAAGGTGAAACCCCAGCCTTGGTTGAAGAGCCTCGGTTATCGAGCCTCTTCGGAAGGAGTTTACTCCTGTAATTCCTAGGATGATTACACCTGCGGGGTGGATCCGTCAAAGCCGCAACCTGAATATTTCACGAAATACTTGGAGCGAATGAGGAAGGGACCCGTGCAGCCAATCACGGAACCTCGTCAATTGGTACATTACGATGATAACATATTTGAGGGTCGTGACGAGAATGAGGACTTCCCAAATTTCATCTTTGGCAAACCCCTCGTATCTAAAAACATGTTATCAAACCTACCGTGGGAGATGCGGAAGCTGCATGACTGGTACGTAGCGGTAGCGAAAGAAGGAATGGATGTGATCACCTGCAAGCTTCCGAGGGACGTGTTCAACGATACCGGTGACTCGACCCTTGGACTATATTTCAATGATATCCACACTATGTTTCGCCTCGACGAGATGGACACGACCTTCGTAACCTTGTGGTGCATGTAAGTGCCTCCATCCATATTTTTCTTGTCTCCTACTTTTTACAGTACATGTTACACACTCTCTTTTGCTTTTAATGTAGCTTGAATTCAGCATTTCAAAAGAAGAGATACGACAGACCCGATTGGAAGGTTGGGTATCTCAATCCGAGCTTGATCAATCAAAGTGCGATCAACCCCGGATAAATGAGAAAGACAAGATATATAAGGATAAGACACCACAAGAGTTACAAGAAGCTGAAGGACACCATGAGGACAAAAGCTAGGGGTCGAGCTGCAGGTTATATTTACAGGTGTTTCAGGGAATGGCAGGATTGTCACGCCATTTACGCGCCTTACCACTTCGAGTAAGTTCGACCACTACCTTCCTCTCGTCAATCGTAAAAATAGATGACATACTAACGAATACGATCCTTTGTTGCAGTGGTCATTGGATTTGTTTCCTGATCATGCCAAAAATTGGATATCTATTAGTCTTGGATAGCCTTGACTACGACTCCAATCGCTACGTAGATATCGTGAGCGTTATAAATTGGTAAGTACAGACGTACAATTAAATAGAGATAATTTCATGCAATAATACCCTTTTCTCAATACTGTAGTGCTTATTTGAACTACGTAAAGAACCCGAAGGTGGCACGTTATTGAATTCGGAAACAATATACTTTCGTCACAAATTTCCGGTAAGACACGCGTCACATCTAATTTATTTTATCCTATTATAAGTGAAATAGAGTGATGTTTTTTACTTCACTCTATTTAACGAGTGCATTAAGCAAGTAAAAGGTAGTGTGCACTACGCATGTGCGTATTCGAACTCCGCTGCATCCTACTTGAATGTCATCACCCATGGGACCACCGAGGAGGTACGCTAAGATTGCATCTGTTTAATTTACATTCTTTCTGTTTTTTTTTTGTCTATCATGTACCAACTTTTATGTATTTATTGACAGCGAAAAAAAGTCTAGAAAAGGCATTGATAACGGACAGAAAGATATTGAATGAAATCTCCAAGAAAGGATTCTCAGCTGTGCGAAAGCATCTAAGTACAAACGACATGTACTACATTGTCGCTAGGATGTGTCGTTTCTTGCTTAGGGAGGTCATCGAGTCCTCGTGCTCGGATCTTTGACGAGCAAAGTGAAGTGACGAAGGAGCATCGGACACTTTTCAAGTGGTGCGGCTCGAAACGACCGTACGAGCCCGATGTTGTTGAAGATTCGTATAGTGTAGACTTAGTTTGAAAAAACATTTTCATGTTCACATTATTAAATCTTTGATGGATTTTGTCAATATTTGTAAATATTAATGTGATGTAATACTTAATGTTAATGTGATGTAATTGTAATTTATAATTTCTAATACGTATTTATTTTTTTTATTGTTAAAAAAATAAATAGTCACGGTTCACTTTGGCAACCGTGGCTATAGTGGCTATAGTGGCGCCCTATAGCCACGGTTAGGTTAATGAACCGTGGCTAAAATATGCCACTATAGCCACGGTTGGGTTAATGAACCGTGGCTATAGTATGTCACTATAGCCACGGTTAACATAGTGAACCGTGGCTATAGTAGACTACTATAGCCACGGTTCACTATGTTAACCGTGGCTATAGTGACATACTATAGCCACGGGTGACCTGTTTTCCGAGGCTACAGATGGTTTTCTATAGTGTCGGAAGCATAGCCACGGTTGGGGCTGACCGTGGCTGTAGAGCCCCCCAACCGTGGCTACGGTGAGTTTTTGTTATAGTGATATGGTAATCTTATATCCGTGCTTCAGTGGCAACTGAAAATGTGACCATTAGGATTTAGGGAGAGGCGAAAGATATGGATAGGTGGACCAATTGCTTGTTCCGTACGTCTTCAGAATTAGCTACAGAAGAGCACATTTACAGCCAATTATTTTATGTTCTTGTGATATTTCTATAAGTTTTTCCTTTTCTATGTGACTGTGGTGGAAGGCTCATTTCCTTTTAACTCATTTATCTTTTAAACACAAGACGGATGTAGACAAGCTAGCAGTTCACAACATATAAATACAATTCATAACAAGCCATAAGTTATTAAGTTCACGTAGTACATTTTCAAGAAAAATATCCAAGCAACAACATAATGTTCTCGAACTGACCTGAATTGTCAATGACATACATGGACTAACTGCTTGTTCCGTATTCCCTCTGTTTGCTTTTTGTTGTTGTACCGACATGCGGAGTTGGCCTGCGTGCAGTACAAAAGCTTTGTCGGGAATGACAAGAAATTGCAAACGGTGTCCGTCTTTAGGATTAGCTATGGAAGAGCACATTAACAGCCATATATGTTGTTTTCTTTCGACTTCTTGTATAACCTTTTTCCTTTTCTTTGTGATTATGTTGGAAGGCTCATCTCCTTTCAACTCTTAAACTTTTAAAACAAAGGACGGACGACGTAGACAAGCTAGCACTACTTCACAACGTATAAATACAATCCATGACAAACCGTACTTTATTAAGTTCACGTAGTACATCATATTTAAGAAAAATACACAAGCAACAACATAATATTCTCCATGCCCACTTCGAACTGACCCGAATTGTCAATAACATGCTTGACCTGCCAAGTTCTCATTGCAACTAATTACATGTATTGCAATATATGCACTGTGATAATTATTCCAGTTTCACTATAGTAAACGTAAAGGACGTTTCTGTTTTTACGATTTGACCATTGCACGTAATCTAGGGCACTTCAGAGATGTTTCACGGGGTACTGAGAAATACACTGGGCCCATGCTTTATCTGGTTCGGCAGCTGGACGGATG
Organism: Chloris gayana; assembly: GCA_031894775.1. Lineage (NCBI taxonomy): Eukaryota > Viridiplantae > Streptophyta > Magnoliopsida > Poales > Poaceae > Chloris > Chloris gayana. The sequence goes on along the minus strand of JAUNZO010003575.1, from coordinate 41,930 downwards.
CACTCCCATACAGCACTGTTGCACTTGAACCCAGCTCCGAACCCAATCATCCACACTCGATCTCCCTTTCGCATTCGGCCCTTGGCTTCGATATATGCCAGTTCATACCATACTGAGCTACTTGATGTGTTACCGAAGCGGTGAAGAGTCATGCGTGATGGTTCGACCTGCTCATCGGACAAGCGAAGACTCTGCTGGACCTTGTCGATCACAGACCGTCCACCAGAGTGGATACAAAAGTGCTCAAATGCTTTACGGAAGTTAGGGATACGCCTGAACCGTTGTTTGAGAAGCTTGCCGGCGATGAAAAATAACCTGTACATTAGTTGTTCGGAGATTGGCAGGACGAGGGGGCCAACAGCCATGATGTTCGCCTTCAGTGCATCACCAGCGATACTCACGAGATCCTTGGATAGATGGACTCCCTTGTTTCCGTCCTCGTCCTCCTCCAGGAAGATGCACCTGTAGGAGCTGTCCAAAGCACCAGTGATTGTTCTCACGACATGCTTGAGCCGAAACCGTGCCCGTGCCCTTGATGTCGAGAGCAGCGCCGCAGCACCGCCAACACGGAATAGAACGTTGGACAGTTGCTTGGCATGCTCCTTTCCCGTGTAGAAGCAGGGTGTGATAATCTCAGTACTCACCACTAGAGCATGAGTGCCCAAGGGTGTTGCCTGCAGGAGGTTGGCCACTAGCCCGACCGATATCGGCCCAGCGCTACACCCCATCCCCGAGAGGTTTACACTTTTGATATCGCTGCGGAGCTTGTATCGGTTTACGACCATGTCGGTCAGGGATGGAACCGGGGAGAAGATGCTGCAGTTGATGACAAGTATACCAATCGCTCCGGGGGCTATGCCCGTTTTGGCAAGTAGATCATCAATGGCAGAAAAGATGACCAGCTCCGCCTCAGCTCGGGCATCACCCAAGCTACTCTGAGGGGGTAAAAGGCGAATTGCTGGAGGAATGGTGGTCTCATCGCCAATCCCACTTCGCTCAAGCATTTTCTTCACGAAACGGAAGCCACGGTCATCAACAAAAGGCAAATGATGGGCATGCTCAATGAAAGTGGCAGTGGGGAAACGCCAGCTAGGCGCAGCTCGAAAGCATGCATAATCGATGAGGTACACGGTGTGGTGCCTGTTTAAGAGGTATGGGACGATCACGCTGGCCATAAAGATGCCAATAAGGAAGAGATGCATGGGGCTGGGGGTGTTTAGCAATGTGTATAGCAGAGAAAACTTGAGTTCTATCCCAGTGAGAAGGATAGCGCCTGCAATAAAAATGACAGCAGCAATGGCAAGGAAGTTCTTTGGTTTCGTAGCAAGCTTGTAGATAGCTTTCAGAGCATTGGCAAGAGCAGACGGTGACATTATGATACAATAGGTAATCTTTGTGAATGTTGGACCGTGGAGATGAGGAAGCATGAACCCGTGGGTTTTAAAGGCACGCTCATGCATATTCCCAATGACGGGAATGGATGGTGCCTACCACAAAATCTCATGATTTAATTAATGGAAATTGAAGTTAGGGCTTGGCAGTCATGAATCATATGTTGCGTGATGACCTCATTTGACCCGTCTATAAAACCTGAAAAAAAAAGCCCATAAGAGGTTATTCCCTAATCACTACAGCCGAAACACGTCAAGATAGTTCGCTGTCAATAGTTCGCTGTCAATACTGAAGCAGTCACATTTCCGAACTGACACCAGCGACGCTTCTAAAAATTTGGACATTTTTTGTATTACTCAAAGGACCGACACCAGTTCTACAGATAATCGTTTCAATTAACCCTGAAAGCCGACGGAAGAACCAAAAGTTACACAGTTGGTTGGTCCAACACACTGCAAAAGTGCAGAATTAACATGTCAGCTACACTAGCCCCACTCATATGCGTTTATTGAAATAGTCTGACGGCTACCTAAAGAATGTGACTTGCAGCATGAATCTGTAGGTTGCCAACTGTATGACAGTTTTGCTTGCTAGAATATCTCTTTGAGGAATTACTGCAGTACTGTGTCATGCGTTTAGGTTGCTAACAGCAACCGACTCCATTTTGTGTTGGATAATTGTTCCTTCTTAGAAACACTGACTGGTTTATGTCTTTAACGGCAGCTAGTTTTGCTTATGTCAGTTGGGTGCTGTATATTCAAAAATGATGTTAAATTTAATGACAATCTGAATTTCTTCTCTGCTGTTAATCCGACTACTTTAACTATGAGCCGACTACAGCTAAAGTTTGTGATTATAATTAATTATTATAAAACAGTTGACACATTCATGTAATGGTACTTATTTATTATAAAATGATCGTAATTAGAATTGGAACACAGTTGATATTAACAGCTACTCCTTCCATTCTTATTTTGATGACACTAGGACAAGAAATTTAGATAAAAAATGAGCTAAACTTCTTGTCCTAACGTTAAGAAAAAAAGAACAGAGGGAGTATACACAAAATAGAATGAAATTATTGATAATGGGTTATGTGGTGAGATAAAGTGAGATTGGTGAGCTGCCGTGGTGAAGAGCACGCTGACCGGCGATCAGGCAATTAATGGTCAATTTCGTGAGATTGAATAATGGCACACTGGTTCTTTGCAATACAGCCGATAGCACGCTTGTTCTCGACGATGTGTTGGATGGTCTGCTTGTCCATGGCTATACGGCGGTGGATGACAAGCAGATCGATGCCAATGTGCAATGGTCAATAGCGAGAGGGTGGAAGACACATTGCTCCAGGGCAACACAGTTGAGGACGCACAAATTATATTACCACAACAATTCTGATTGTAGTATTACCAACTACTTGACTGAACTATTACATATTAATGTCTTCTTCATGCAGTACTGGTGTCAAATTAATGTTTCTTGGCTGAACTATTACCAACTACTTGACTGAACTATTACATATTAATGTTCATCATCAATTAACAAATCATTCCACACCATGTTGCTTGGTTCCGCCTGAAAGTGTAGGCCATCTATAGCTTGATCTCTCAGATACTAGAATCACTCTTCGCTATCTTGATCATCCAGAAGATGAACGGTATCAGTACAGGAGGAAACAGCTGGAGATTATGGCTTCTACTATGCAGCAATAGTAGCGGCAACATCATTGGGTTCGGCTACGCCGCGCCGACAGCCATAGTGGGCCAGCAGAACACGAGTATCACACATAGAAGAACATTAGTAAAGTGAGCATGCACCAGGTGGCTCTTCTTGAAGTTCCGTATGTGATGCGTTTGGTCGCAGGGCTACTGTTCAGTCCGACTCCATGATTAGGTAACATTAATTGAACCCAAACACAATGCAGCTGCAGTGGTTATGTTCTGATACATGGGCAGCGCCTTTATCTTCATTAAGGCAATATCTCAACTACTCAAATAGTCTACTGATCCATCACATCATCAAGAACACACTGGAAATGGCGAGACCGGTCATAAGCAAAAATAACAAAAGATGGATACTATCACAGCCCATGCACTGTTCGAACATGACATCACGACGTAGACTAGGGGTTATAACATGCAGACATGGGCAGAACTCTGTTGGCGCGGATGCACCCAAGCTAAATTTCAAATGTAGTGTTATCCAACGATTTGTCACAATAGATGCACCCTTGAGCACATAGTCATGCATCCACAACCTTAAAAAGCAAGATCAAAACGTTCTAATTTCAAGTGATACACTCCCTTCTACTTGTCTATACCTATTCCACTGCATGCGGATAAGGTCGTGGTCAATGCTGTAAATAAAAGCACTCACAACAATACATAGAACACCACAAGGATCCAACAAAATTTGGACCGTGAGGCAACGTACCAATCGAAATCGAGACAATTACAAACTGACACATAGTTTTCTTAAACTCGAATATTCCCAGGTCTGTAAAAAGGGACACTACTCCCCTGTTTTTTTTTTTTTTTGAAGCAACTGGAGGGTCCGTGAGCCCTACAGACTATTTATTTGTTTATTGATAAAAACAAAGGTTTACGTACAAAAAAGAGAGAACCACAAAAAGATTAGATAATAGTTTCTAGCCATTCTTTAGTAGCAGAAAAGTATATTTTGCTTTTGCTCTACGAAGCATCATAGATAATATATGTATGAACTTTGCCCTGCATCTTTCCACCGATAGATCCTGTTGATTAAATATCCACCCATTCCGGGATGTCCAATTGCCCAAGTCATCAATATGATTATCTCCATTGAGAATTTAACATTTAATTTTCTCCTAAAGAGCATGAAGGCTGCCATTGGCTGAATTGTATTTGGATAAGTGATGCCAATTAATTGCCAACATCTTTTTGCAAAGTTGCAACACAAAAAAAAAAAGATGTCTTAAGGTTTCCTCTGTTTCCAAATACACATCTCACACACATATGACTCAAAGAACATATTCCTTCTTTTTAGTAATCCTCGAGTATTAACCCTGTCATTCAAGATGAGTGAGAAAAAACCTTGCGCTTCATTCGACAAGATGATTTTCAAATCTAATTATATGCAGGGTCCACTACAATATGACCCATAAGGTGTCTATAAAATTTCTTAACACTAAATTCATGATGTCCCCAAATATATGTAAATTATCTGATTCTGCCACTATCAACTCTGAATTCATAATATCCTGTAAAGTCAAGAGCTGAGAATATGCTTGTTAAGATAAAGGGAGTGTGATGAAAATGTACAGATTCTCCCATTGATAAACTTTTTGAGCAATAGTACTTTTATTGAGAGGATAAGAGAACAACTTTGGAAATTGATTGGATAATATTCTACCACTCCATAGATCATTCCAGAAAAATATAGAGCTTCCATCCTATAGATGTGCCTGTGCTATTCCTTTGAAAGTAGTTAGCAATTTCAAAACGTCACGCCACGAAAAGGATCCTCTGTCCTTGTACCAGGCAATTTTTCTGTTGAGCAATATGTATTCCATAATAAGTGGATCCAGGGCAAGTCTGCTTTATTGAAAAACTTATGAACATTCTTAAGAAGGGTTTCATTCATTGTTCTGAGCTTGATTACCCCCAAACCACCTTCTATTTTTTGGCCTTGTCACCGTTTCACATGCAAGTTGTGATGGTTTCTTAGTATTCATGTCAGCAGCTCTCCCCAGGCAGTGTCTGATATATTTTTCCAACTATTCTATGATTGTAATTGGGACACCGATAGTACCATGTAACAAATTGGCAACAGCAGAGAACTGAATTTATCATTTATAGTTTGCCTCCCTATGTAAGATATAGAGAACAAGCTACCAACCTCCTTTCAATAGTGTTGACTAAAGGCATACAATCCTCCACTGATGGTTTATGTATTCCTAGGTGTCGAGTCTTTATCTCGGCAATAAACTACCTAGCCCCGTACGAACCATGAACTCGATGATGCAACACAAGAACACACATTTATTTCAGACAGCTTCAAACCCCTCAATCGAGAGTAATATCTTATGTTCAGTATGCATTGTATTGCCTTAGCAAATTGCTATTGCGTAACTCTATTTTCGAGGGGAGTATAAAATGATCGTAATTAGATCAGTACAATTGGAACACAGTTTATATTAATAGCTACTCCTTCCATTCTTTTTTTATGACATTAGGACAAGAAATTTAGTTCAAAAATAAGCTAAACTTCTTGTCCTAACGTTAAGAAAAAAGAACAGAGGGAGTATACACAAAATAGAATGAAATTATTGATAATGGGTTATGCGGTGAGATAAAGTGAGATTGGTGAGCTGCCGTGGTGAAGAGCACGCTGACCGGCGATCACGCAATTAATGGTCAATTTCGTGAGATTGAATAATGGCACACTGGTTCTTTGCAATACAGCCGATAGCACGCTTGTTCTCGACGATGTGTTGGATGGTCTGCTTGTCCATGGCTATACGGCGGTGGATGACAAGCAGATCGATGCCAATGTGCAATGGTCAATAGCGAGAGGGTGGAAGACACATTGCTCCAGGGCAACACAGTTGAGGACGCACAAATTATATTACCACAACAATTCTGATTGTAGTATTACCAACTACTTGACTGAACTATTACATATTAATGTCTTCTTCATGCAGTACTGGTGTCAAATTAATGTTTCTTGGCTGAACTATTACCAACTACTTGACTGAACTATTACATATTAATGTTCATCATCAATTAACAAATCATTCCACACCATGTTGCTTGGTTCCGCCTGAAAGTGTAGGCCATCTATAGCTTGATCTCTCAGATACTAGAATCACTCTTCGCTATCTTGATCATCCAGAAGATGAACGGTATCAGTACAGGAGGAAACAGCTGGAGATTATGGCTTCTACTATGCAGCAATAGTAGCGGCAACATCATTGGGTTCGGCTACGCCGCGCCGACAGCCATAGTGGGCCAGCAGAACACGAGTATCACACATAGAAGAACATTAGTAAAGTGAGCATGCACCAGGTGGCTCTTCTTGAAGTTCCGTATGTGATGCGTTTGGTCGCAGGGCTACTGTTCAGTCCGACTCCATGATTAGGTAACATTAATTGAACCCAAACACAATGCAGCTGCAGTGGTTATGTTCTGATGCATGGGCAGCGCCTTTATCTTCATTAAGGCAATATCTCAACTACTCAAATAGTCTACTGATCCATCACATCATCAAGAACACACTGGAAATGGCGAGACCGGTCATAAGCAAAAATAACAAAAGATGGATACTATCACAGCCCATGCACTGTTCGAACATGACATCACGACGTAGACTAGGGGTTATAACATGCAGACATGGGCAGAACTCTGTTGGCGCGGATGCACCCAAGCTAAATTTCAAATGTAGTGTTATCCAACGATTTGTCACAATAGATGCACCCTTGAGCACATAGTCATGCATCCACAACCTTAAAAAGCAAGATCAAAACGTTCTAATTTCAAGTGATACACTCCCTTCTACTTGTCTATACCTATTCCACTGCATGCGGATAAGGTCGTGGTCAATGCTGTAAATAAAAGCACTCACAACAATACATAGAACACCACAAGGATCCAACAAAATTTGGACCGTGAGGCAACGTACCAATCGAAATCGAGACAATTACAAACTGACACATAGTTTTCTTAAACTCGAATATTCCCAGGTCTGTAAAAAGGGACACTACTCCCCTGTTTTTTTTTTTTTTGAAGCAACTGGAGGGTCCGTGAGCCCTACAGACTATTTATTTGTTTATTGATAAAAACAAAGGTTTATGTACAAAAAAGAGAGAACCACAAAAAGATTAGATAATAGTTTCTAGCCATTCTTTAGTAGCAGAAAAGTATATTTTGCTTTTGCTCTACTGAAGCATCATAGATAATATATGTATGAACTTTGCCCTGCATCTTTCCACCGATAGATCCTGTTGATTAAATATCCACCCATTCCGGGATGTCCAATTGCCCAAGTCATCAATATGATTATCTCCATTGAGAATTTAACATTTAATTTTCTCCTAAAGAGCGTGAAGGCTGCCATTGGCTGAATTGTATTTGGATAAGTGATGCCAATTAATTGCCAACATCTTTTTGCAAAGTTGCAACACAAAAAAAAAGATGTCTTAAGGTTTCCTCTGTTTCCAAATACACATCTCACACACATATGACTCAAAGAACATATTCCTTCTTTTTAGTAATCCTCGAGTATTAACCCTGTCATTCAAGATGAGTGAGAAAAAACCTTGCGCTTCATTCGACAAGATGATTTTCAAATCCAATTATATGCAGGGTCCACTAATGACCCATAAGGTGTCTATAAAATTTCTTAACACTAAATTCATGATGTCCCCAAATATATGTGAATTATCTGATTCTGCCACTATCAACTCTGAATTCATAATATCCTGTAAAGTCAAGAGCTGAGAATATGCTTGTTAAGATAAAGGGAGTGTGATGAAAATGTACAGATTCTCCCATTGATAAACTTTTTGAGCAATAGTACTTTTATTGAGAGGATAAGAGAACAACTTTGGAAATTGATTGGATAATATTCTACCACTCCATAGATCATTCCAGAAAAATATAGAGCTTCCATCCTATAGATGTGCCTGTGCTATTCCTTTGAAAGTAGTTAGCAATTTCAAAACGTCACGCCACAAAAAGGATCCTCTGTCCTTGTACCAGGCAATTTTTCTGTTGATCAATATGTATTCCATAATAAGTGGATCCAGGGCAAGTCTGCTTTATTGAAAAACTTATGAACATTCTTAAGAAGGGTTTCATTCATTGTTCTGAGCTTGATTACCCCCAAACCACCTTCTATTTTTTGGCCTTGTCACTGTTTCACATGCAAGTTGTGATGGTTTCTTAGTATTCATGTCAGCAGCTCTCCCCAGGCAGTGTCTGATATATTTTTCCAACTATTCTATGATTGTAATTGGGACACCGATAGTAACATGTAACAAATTGGCAACAGCAGAGAACTGAATTTATCATTTATAGTTTGCCTCCCTATGTAAGATATAGAGAACAAGCTACCAACCTCCTTTCAATAGTGTTGACTAAAGGCATACAATCCTCCACTGATGGTTTATGTATTCCTAGGTGTCGAGTCTTTATCTCGGCAATAAACTACCTAGCCCCGTACGAACCATGAACTCGATGATGCAACACAAGAACACACATTTATTTCAGACAGCTTCAAACCCCTCAATCGAGAGTAATATCTTATGTTCAGTATGCATTGTATTGCCTTAGCAAATTGCTATTGCGTAACTCTATTTTCGAGGGGTGCCTGCTCCACCTTATATATCCGGGGGAGATAGGGTTACATGCAGAATCCTAGTCGGTTACAATGTTTAGTACTTAGAAACTCTATTTCTAAGCTTCCATATCTATTCAGAGTCCTTCATGGCTGGTCTTGTACTTTTCTTGAAGATTACGCCAATCTTAAGTCGGTATAACTGTCAGCCTCTGTTTTCATACCGGTGTATGGAACCTTCTGTTATCTTGTATCGATCGGACACCACCCTACGGGCCCTCCCGACCGGTCGTATGTATTCAATATGCCACCATATCCTTGACGGATCATTTTTCTGAATAATGTATACCCATAAGGTAAGTATACGACACTAGAGGCAACCCTAAGTATGTGAAAGGAAGAAAGCCTGCTTGTCACTGAAAATTTCTTGCCAAGTGTTGCATTTTCTTATCATCCACATTAATTGACACGATAAAGGATTTACTGTAATTTACCTTTAATCCAGTATAGTCAGCAAATGTGTTCAACAAAGCTTTAAGAGCAAATAATTGTCTAGGGCAAGCTTCCATAATCAACATATTGTATGATAGAAAAGTTAGATGACCCTGTGACAGGGATGGGCAATGATAAAATATCCAAATCCGTGGCTTTGTTTATCACTGATTGAAGAAGATCTGCTGCTAACACACTCCCCTGTTCTTTAGCCATGATTGTTTCATTCGTCATGTGTCAGTCTCGAGGGGTTTCTCTCAAAAGTCCTTTAATATCACTGACTGAAATTAGGTGAGAAATCCCTAAAAACCGACACTACCACTAAAAAGGGGATTCAAGTGCACCATCCATGGGTCTGTTAACCCGCCATTGGACCCTTTTGGACCGTTGCTTCCAGTGCTCTCAGGTGGCTGCCACCGAGTTCGGTTGAGTTACTGCCTCTAAACTGTCTTAAGGCTAATTAGTTTCCTAGACCTAGTGGAGTTAGGCTTACAATAGAGCTTCACTAGTTCCGATGTCTTCTTGAAGAAATTGTTATGGTTCGTGTACCTTTCTCTATATGAAATACAATATGCTTACTTACATAATTTATCTTCTTATTATATACTTGTGCTTGGGTCATGTGTTTCTTATTTAATGCATGCCCCATTCATGTGGTTTCCTTGTTTCCTTCCCTGTCAGTCACTCGGTCCCAATTTATTACTTATCATCCTGGTGGTGTCTTCTCATGTCTAGATTCATAAATTGTTCAATGAACACAGTTTCTTCAGAAAATAGAGAATGTTCAGCGAATATGATACAAAAAAAGAGGATACGTAATTTGGAATAGAGTCAGTATCATGTTAGTTTTCTTCCTTCATTATTGTCAATTTTAATATCATATTATGTACAAACTTAGGTTCATTGATTGATGTTCAAGCATGAGTTCAAAGATCCATTTGGTCGCTCGAGAAATAGATTGTAACTTTAGAGGGTTAGAGTATATTTTAACAGTGCAAGTATGATACTTGACCTGGTAGATAACATTAGAGATGACATGTACTCCCGTAAGTTTTAACTTAGGCAAGAGAAGGTAACAATTGTATCCATCCTTTGTAATCTTACACATTCGGATATGATGTAGGCTCTATGCACAAGTTGCCTACCAATGTTTAGCTCATGCCCGAATTGCTTGTTTGAATATATCAAAGCCTTAAGCAAATGTGTAAATGTATGGTTGTATACTCCCCAGCTATGTAAAAAAGTATATATGGAAACCATTATTTGTCATTTCTAAGCTTAGGTTAGTGTTTTTATTACAGTTGATTCTTTTGTGTGTTACACTACCTCTACATATTATGCTTACCCATAGGGGCCTATGGTCTAAAATTTTATATTATAATTATGAACGTAGTAGATGTCTTATATCTAGGTCTTTCTATGGGATAAAATTTATACAACACCCTGAGCTACTCTAGGTGAAATGATACAACAGTATACCGTGTGCCTGCTGATTTACCAAATGATACTAGGTGCATTAATAAGCATTTTAACATCATTTGTCCAATGTTAGAAATTCAAAACTTAGTAGCATTGCCTTGTTTTTTCGTTTTGTGTGTGAAAATTATATATCTTGGTTGGATTTAGTTTCCCATAAAAATTTATCAAGAATTCAGCAAGGAATCTTGCCTTCAAATTATCTAGTTTCAAGTCACACTCTGGTAAGTTGAACCAATTACTTTTGCAACATCAAGCTTTAAGCAGCTAGCCCAAAAAATTACCCTCTATGAGTTCTCAGCGACCTTTGTTGCCAAAACATGCCCATTGGAATCCCTACAAACATGGGAGATGCCAACTTTAAGATCAGAATGGCCCTCGTCATCGTGCTGTAGCCTACCCCATTATGATTGAATACCAATAATGATAATGAACTCAGAGAGTTGAACTGTGGAAAACTCTCACCATAAGCAAGACAATAGTCTCATTATTATCAAAACGTGATAATGTTCTTGCAAAAACATGATCTTGGAGGTTGTGAGGGTTGTCATTCCCTCCTGAAGTTGATGGAGAAGAGTATCACCAGATGGCAAAACGATTTGCTCTGAGAGACTCCTTGAAGCTTCTATATCTGTTTTATCCTATAGTTACATATGGCTAGTAGTCTGTGTCTTGATGTTGCCAATATTTAATAACACAAATGTTTTTTAAAAGCTAAAAAAGCATAAATGTATTGTATTGATTCCATATCCATAAGCACTCACACATTTATTGTGATGATTCCATATACATAGTACGAACAGGTTGTGGTAGAACTCAACGAGTTCAGTAGTTTAGTAGAAATATTAAGTTAACCTTTTGACACGTGTTGCATTTGTCTATATGCTCAGCAGAAACTGGCATGATATCAAATAATTCTCAGATGGAGCTCAGGATATCCTGCTTTAGCCTTGTGTACCTCGAATAGATCTTTAAGCGCCATTATATACTTTTCATGAACTTCGTTTACCTGTGATCGATATAAGGGTACAGATCAAGTTAAACCATTAGATTTCAATGTTCGATGTCCTAGTTATACAATAGAAAGTTGCTGCAACGTTAATAGCTTAATAAGCTATACATTCCTTCTTATTAATGCGTTAACTTGAATGAATAAAGGTCAACAGCTAATCTTAAAAAATTCACAACTTTTTCCTAATGGAGTTGGATGTGGACAAACCATTTCTGACAGCTATGGCTCTGAATCAAATTTTACTGTATAATTGTGAAAGTTTTTACTTAGTCATGTCGTTGAACAAGTTTTAATTGAAATATTCAGACAGAAAGAAATCAAAACAAATACCTTCTAACTAGATAAGATTATTTACTATTGTATATTGGTCCATGAGGACGATGCGTATTCAAAAATTTTGCAATAAAATTTTATTCTAATACCCCTATTATTATCGCTAAATGGAACACCAACCCTATTATTGTGCTCTAAAATGTACGCAGGTGAGTTGGCTTGGGGTGCAAACTTGGAGCTCACCAGCTCTCGAATGCCACCGAGTGAAGATTTTTTTTAGATGACTAGTGAGTACACATTGTGACGCCTGGTAAGGTTGTTGGGGAGCATCTCAATAATATAGGGTTGACGGGGTGGGTCTCTGAGACTAGAACTTAATATTTGTCATTTTTGTTGCTTCAAATGATGATTTCTCAGGAGTAATATAACTATAAGTGGATGAAAGCTATGACCAGTGTCCCAAATTAATGTTCCCACCAGAAGTTTTAGCAATCTCAGACGAAATTTCTAACCAGGTTGAAATTCTAATGGTGATACCAACATAACAACAGTGAATCGTGTGTTTATGCATTTTTGTGGTGTATTTTACTTTTCTCTCTTACATGTACACATTTTTGAAATGGGAGTCATATTGATGGATCGTTAATTATGTCAGTGGACTACATATGCAAAAGAAAGATTTATTAGAATAATATAATCTATCGAAGGATATTCATGTAGTGTGAAGTTAGCTACATGATCATCGCCTGACTCACATCTACAGGAAAAGCTATCCTACTGTTTGCATCAAATGTTGATATTTCAAGAATAAAATAGCCATAGAGAATGAAGCATTCCCAGCATCCGAAACATCCCTGCGGTAAAACATTCTAGCTGTTTGATCATATGCTTACTTGTAACACGGTTTAAAGTCTATGCATGATGCCAATATACGAACCATTTGATCATACACTTAACTTGTTGTGCCATAGTTAACTTCTCTGTCATTCGTGTAAACAATTTTGAAATGGCAAAACCGAGAGACCGATGGTTAGTTATGTAAGTGCAGTACATGCCCTGGAGAAATATTAATTAGAACAATATGAATAATATATTGTATCCATATAGTTGTGAAGATAGCTATATGACATTGTCTTCGTTCACATATACAGGCAAGCGAAGAATGTTATGCCTTTATGTACTACAGCACGTGCACAGTTTCATGTATGAATGAGTACATGCACATGCCTAAAACTTTATAACATTGTTTTGATTGCATACAAGTAAAAATAAGTGAAAAAATTTGGTTGATATATATTTTCTTTCAGAGATATTTACACAGAATCTTCTGTTTTGATTAACTTGGAGCATTACTCTTATCTTGTCACTTATATGCACAGATACGTGAGCAACTTGTCTTCCATATTGTTTGCCCAGTAGGCGTTGGCCTAAAATTTAATTAAAGTTTCTCCAAACACGGTGTTCTTGATTGCACTTGGGAATTTGATATAATTTCATTAGGTCACATGAAATATTTTGACACGTAGGTTTCTGCAGCATAAATTAGCTGAGATGTACTTCATCATAACATCTATAACTTATTTTGAATAACATCCAATCGCCCAAAGTAACCATCAAGAGCTGTGGACAATGGTGTTATAAATGAATGGATTAATGAATAAATATCTCACCTCATCAATGGTAGGTAGAGACTTTTTGACGGTCTCAATGGGCTTTCCAACAAATACATGCATAGGTGATGCAAATGGGATCGGTGTCCTGCATTGGTGCACATAAACAGACTGTATCAGTTCTCTTGGATACGATCTTACAAGGTACTAGTATTTCACATCGTGTTTTTATATTAATATTAACAAATAACGACATATTGTATAATTAGGCCAGTCTTCAATGGGAGTGTCATGGTAGTGTCATAAGCATTAAATTTGCTGACATGGCATGAGAGAGAAGAGAGGGAGTGTCATAGGATGAGAGATGAGTGTCATCACCATGACCCTGTACTGGTACGGTCTTAAAAAATCTTCTTAGTAACTGTGTGATGACACTCTCCACTAAGACTGGCCTTAATAGAAGAATCTGTAAGTACAAGGGATCAGGTCAGGTCTGTTGGGACTTGGGACACTTAGCTCCGTGATTCAGCACTATTGGATGACAATCCCGACTATTTCGGTGTACCATGCACTAGCGGCTTCTTGTGTAAAACGGGAGACCAAACAAGGAATTAATCTCTATCATTAACGTGAACAACTCCACAGCCAATCAGAGTTAATACTTAGGATGGAAGCATCTGGACAAAGGTAACCAATGCAAATCGTCCTCTGCACTCTAAGTGGTGGCAATGGGAAGAGGCGCGGAGCATCAGGTGGCAGTGGGCAGAGGTTCAGGACAGCTAAGCTTAACGGCATCAAATGAGCACCCATAAAAAATCTAGCACAGGTCAAGAAGGATGGCCTAGATGTTGAGGGCGCACGCTGCCTTGGGCGCCGATGAGTTTCCGTATTTAATAAACAGGCATACATACATACCTACAATAATCATTTTTTTATTTATGGTTTGCAAAAACTGTAGACAGAGTTTCCATTACTCTAGCCGGACGCATTATTAATAACCTAACTGACAGAGTAAAAAGTTTTTTTGTTTGGTACAGTCAACATTAACTCAAGGTGCTATCACAGTAGAGAGGATTACCCGAACTTTCCCCAATAAATGACAGGAAGGATTTTCAGTGCTGAAGCCATGCTGGTAAATAATTTTATATTTGGATTCCACCACTTGTATGTATAGCTCTAGAAGAAACAAAGCATTGGGTAAGATGAACTATCTTCAGATGTTAAACATTGTAATTCCACGAATATAAATTTTCTCACTGTGCTTAAACTTTTTTGTTACCCATATCCAAAAATATTATGAACAATAATTCATACACAGACTTGATGGAATCAGGAGAGAAAAATAAGTGCTACCTGTCCGAAAGAATAAACTGGTACCAAAGGTGAACCGGTTTCTATAGCAATCCTAACAAATCCTTTCCTCTGTCTTATGAAAGCGACCTATCAAATACGAGTGCGAACCATGAGCATTAGGTTCATGTGGTACTAGATGACAGGAGAACTCGAGTAGTAAAACAGGGATTAACTTCTGTGGCCCGATCCATATGTAATGTCTCCCGTGGACCACCTGGACACACAGCACAGCTATAGCCGCTGTTGAGGTAGGTACATGAAATGTCTCTGGTGGCAGGAATTGATCCAAGCCACGTCCATATGTGCCTCATGAAGGGGATGTAGAACACCTGCTGATATACTAGACCATAGTGAACCTTGCACAAGCATAGAAATAACGGTAGATACATTTAAAGATTAAAAGAATACGATTGTTTGATGCTTTTACCGAGCTGCTTGCTAGTATCTTCATTTTCGGTAGAGGCATAAATCCAGCAAGGTCACTCAACATAAACACGCCTAATCCAATGACAGAGTGTGGCACGTAACCAAAAACTGCATGTTTGACAACACAAAACAAAGGTATACAGTTCTTTAGTAGCTTTTATATGTGGTTGTAGAGTGTTGGGTATCATGTCATGTGCCATCAGGACATGGTGGATGCAAGGATCGCTTGACAAGGCACCTTGAAGACATGAATTTGAACAAATTAATAGAAAAAACACGATGTGGTCAGTTTTTGCATTTTCGTGTTTTTGTGCTGTATATAATTTTTTTGACCGAATGTGCTGTATATAAATTAGAAAATATTTTTCGCTGCCTGTTTAAACACTCATAGACTTGTGACTTCCCTTGGATTTTCTGGCTCTGTGGATCAACTGTATGATACACAAAACATATCAAGCGTTGAGGAAGATGTTGGGAGCATGTCTTCGCACAAGACATGACACCATCATTTTTGTAAAGAACATGAATGTCTTAATGAGAAACTCACAAGTAAGGAAGTCTTGATAAGATCACGTCATATGATGAGCACTTCAGAAATATCTATAACTTTAAATACAAATCTATTGATTATCGTGATTCAAGTAAAGATATGTTATATCATTGAGCACGTATTTGTACAAGCATGTATGTGAAGAACGGAAAGCTATCCTTGACCTACCCTTGTCTTATGTAGTGGACTGTGGCATATGAACACTCTAGAACTCATAAGGTCAATACAAGTTACAAGAAGGATAGTGTTTCATGTTGACCCGTTGTTATGACAATATGTGTTTATGTTCACCATGACTTTAACAGCGGAGATTCTAGACGAGGTGAATATCTTGTTTAGGTGAAGCCTGTTTACCAGGTGGTCCAACACCATAAAACTTTAGGCATCAAACATGTTACTCAGATAAGATACATAGTAAATGTGAAGCGGATTAGATGAAGTATGTTCATCAGATAACTGGATGCCCTTGGTGGGGAATATTAGATGATCGAGTATGATAAATGTAATATTGTGGAGGAATAATGTATGGCTTGGATGATCCAATGGACACGACAATGGTGTTGTGAGAGGATACTAATGTGATTGTGAGGAATCTACATTCACCAAGCGGTTGGGTAATGTGAGAAGTGGATCATCCATGGTGCCATACTTCCACATCCGGGTTACGGCCTACATCAGGAGGGTTCCTAGTTTCTAGAGGGAGTCCAGGGAAGAGGAATGGAGCAATAAGGTGATTGTATGCCAATATTTATGTCTGCTAAATTGCTTTCACCATAGTTAATCTCAGAGTTTAGGTCCAGGAATAGTCAAAGACTTATTACCATTGGCATTTGGTGATCTTTTGACCGATTATTAGGCATCGAAGTTGAGAGCTCCATTCATAAAGATTATCTTGGGACCTCCATTCACATACAGAACAAGGAAAGAGCTGTGACTTCACTCCATGAATGAAGCATGCCCGTAGAGAAGCATTACTCAAAGCGCAGCAGTAACGTACCCTCGACTTCACCCAGGGAGTGAAACATGTCTAATGGACTACTACTCTAGCGTGGTATGAGAGATCGAGCCTATGGCGAGAATGATCTAATATAGATTGGCTGGAGGAGCCAATCTCTTGAGACCACAGGAAAAAATATCACCTCATTACTTTTTCAATTAACTAGCATTTACCATATTTAGCATGCACTATTATCTGATAACACAGTACCGTATGATCTCTTGGGATCGAAGGCTTTGTAGTCCTCGAAATACAGAGTAACCGGGAAGTAGCCCGCTGCGCCGTTGCATATGAATCTGCATTTGTGCAATTGTCCTTTGCTAAATCGATTCAAAGACGTCAAATGTATAGAAACTGAAAAAAGCAAGCTAACCTGCCGATTGAGCGACCCCATTCACTTTTGCCATTTACCGGTATGAATAGGAAGAAGAGTTGCGTACACAGGACCCTGCATGGAGGTAGATCGATTTGTATTATTCGCAACACATAGCACTAAATAAGAATAAGATGAACAAAAGGATATATAGCATACATCACGGCAATGTGCAACGGAAAAATAAATAAGGACGCCATGCAGAGAACAACGTTGAAGTGGATGGCTCCCAGCCACACTGCCATTGCCACCAGGGTGCTCACCGGTGAATGCGAGTGAGCTGATACTTGGAATACAGTGAGGCCATTTTCTTCTCTAACCCTCATACTCGTGGAGTAGTGGCACAACTGTTCCCTCAAGCTGGCAAACCAAAACATGAAACACAAGAGTGATATCCGTGTGAAGGCTTCGAGTTCCTCTCGCTTCAGTTATTATACTTATGCTTTCTGCAGGATGTTACAATCTTTTTTCTCAGGGCAGGTGGCTGATGGACAAGTTATTTTTCCACGGGCGTTGGAAGTTGGGGCATAGTATTCAAACTCAGTGGCCCATGCTGCAGGGCATCGCAGAGCTGTGCGGTAGGTAGGTACTAAAGAAGCGTGTCATGCACATCTTTATTAATCCATCTATTTTAATAATAAAAGATGATGTCTTTTCTCTCAGGTGTCTATAAAAATAGAGAAATATGCTATAAATTCTGAGAAAAAAGCAAAACATCTTGCCTTTTTAATCTCATCTTGATGCGCTGTCGTGATTCAATTTACATCTTGCCTTTTTAATCTCATCTTGATGCGCTGTCGTGATTCAATTTGATCCTTCCTTGCTCCGTACAACATAGAAGGACGCTAGACGTGGCTAAAGAGGCCAAATGGAGCTTCGAGAGGATTAATCAGTATGAGATCATGTGGTACAATATCAAGCTGTGTGTTTACCAAGAACCAACAATCAGCTGTTGAAACTAAGAACTAGAACACAAGCTGAAAACTTAGAGTTGTGAATGATTGCAGTGCATAATGGCTACTGCATTGGTCCCTTTATATAGGCAAAGATAGGAGTTGTAACAACCTTAAAAAACAAAGGATTGTAAGAAACAAAGTGGCTAGTGTAACAACCAACCAAAAACAAAGGATACTAAGAAACTAAATGGACCAACAATCAAAGGATAGCAAGAAACAAAATGATTGTGGTCAGCCCTATTGTTTGTAACCCTGACACAAGCTTATCTATCAATCTCCCCCTAAGCCTTGTGTGTTGTCTCCGACTTGTGGTGAACCGGACCGATGCGAGTTCTCGGTTCAAGAAATTTCACTCGCCCAAGGGACTTTGTGAGGATGTCAGCAAGCTGGTCCACAGTATTGATGTAGCTGGCCTTGATGCTCCCCTCTTCCAAGCAGCTCCCGATGAAGTGGTACTTGATGCGGATATGCTTACTTCTCTCACGGAAGACAGGGTTCTTGGCCGGTGCGAGGGCAGATTTGCTATCTACCCTAAGCTCGACCGCTTCGGGCCTCTTGCCGAGTAATCCGCCCAATAGCCGAGCTAGCCGCAGTGCTTGTGTGGCGGCCGAGGTGGCGGCGATGTACTCGCTTCACAGCTTGAGAGCGCCACCACTCGTTGCTTGAGTGATTGCCAGCTAACAGGACAATTCCGAGGAAGAACAAGTGTGCCGCCGGTGCTCTTGCTGGTGTCGATGTCGCCGGTGAGGTCACCGTCGCAGTATCCGATGAAGTGTGCAGCACCGGGGTTCTTCGAGTAGTCTAGACCGTAGTGGTAAGTGCCCGCGATGTAGCGCAGGATACGCTTGACAGCTTGCTGGTGCTCGGTTGTTGGCCGTTCCATGAACCGGCTCACGTACCCGACGGCGAACGCCAAGTCCGGCCGGGTGTGAACCAAGTAACGCAAGCTGCCAACGATGCGCCGATACCGTGTCGGGTCCACTTCCTCTCGCCTCAATGTAACGACTCAGCTTGAGCCACTCCTCCAATGGAGTGTGGGCTGGATTGCATCCCGACAGGCCGCCCAACTCGACAATGTGCTTGGCGTAGCGAGCTTGGCGAAGGGAGATGCCGGCGTTGTCCCGCCAAACCTCGATGCCAAGGTAGAAGGTGAGAAGGCCGAGGTCACTCATCCGGAAGGTGGCCCTCATTTGCGCCTTGAATGCCTTCACTTCTTCTTCCTTGGTGCCGGTGATGACGAGGTCATCGACGTAGACGCCCACTAGCAGAATAGAGCAGCCGTGGCCACGCCGGTATACCGCCGCCTCATGTGTGCTCTGCTGGAATCCCATCTCCTTGAGGGTGATGTCCAGCTTAGCGTTCCACGCGCGCGGGGCTTGTCGCAGACCGTAGAGTGCCTTGCGCAGCCGCAGAACCTTCTTCTCTTGGCCGGCAATGACAAATCCGGGTAGCCGTCGCACGTACACCTCCTCCTTCAGGTCGCCGTTGAGGAACGCCGACTTGACGTCCATGTGGTGGATGCGCCACCCCACCCGGGCAGCAAGGGCGAGGAGGATGCGGATGGACTCGATGCGGGCCACGGGCGCGAACGCGTCGTCACGGTCGATCCCTTCTTGCTCGGACGAAACAGCGTGTGACAAGCCGTGCCTTGTGCTTGACCACCTCCCCTGCCTCATTCTTCTTGAGCTTGAACACCCATTTCGGAGTGATTGGGCGATGTCCAGCCGGTAGATCGACGAGTTCCCACGTGCGGTTCTGCTCGATGGAGTCCATCTCCCGTTGCATTGCCGCGCGCCAGTGCCGCATCACCTTTAGCTTCCGCGAACGAGCAAGGCTCGCCGGTGTGCGTCAGGTGCAGCTCGGCGTCGATGTTTCGCTGCACGAATCCGGGTGTCGGCTGCTCGTCGAGGATGTCGCTCATGGTGCGGTAGCGTAGAGGAGTGTCATTGTGTGAAGCGTCTATGCGGTCCTCATCATTCTCTAATGGCGTCGCTAGGACGGGAGCGCGCAAGCCACCAGTGTACCGGATCAGCTCGCTGGTGTGGCCGGTGGCGTGTTTGAGCCCGAGCGGTGCCCCGGCTCATGGTCGGTGTCGACGGCGCATGCGAGCTTGATAACGATGAGTGTCCGCCGGCTCCCCAGCTCCCGCAAGATGCAAGTACTCGACGGTGAATTCGGTTGATGTCGCCATCGAGCCGCGGCTGGTGTCCTTGGTCCATTCCTAGCCGCGCCCTTCATCGTCGCGCGATGTGCGCACCCGTCGCGTCACCGGATCGAGGATGCGGTAGGCCTTAGCACCCTCGGCGTAGCCGATGAAGACGCCGAGCGTGCTCTAGTCCTCCAGCTTGCCGACGCGGTTGAGATCCTTCACGTATGCCAGGTAGCCGAACATTCGCAGGTGTCCGACCGCCGGCGTGCGCCCATGCCGGACCTCGTATGGGGTTTGGCCCTCTAGGCCCTTGGTCGGTGACCGGTTCAACAAATGTACCGCAGTCATCACGGCCTCACCCCAGTAACTCAGCCCGACGTGCCACGTTGCTTGAGCAGGGCACGGGCGGTGGCGACCACGGTTTGGTTGCGGCGCTCGACGACGTCGTTTTGCTGCGGCGAGTACAACGCGGAGTAGTGCCGCTGGATCCCTTCTTCCATGCAATAAGCAACAAACTCGACCACGGTGAACTCACCGCCATTGTCGGTGCGCAACACTCGGAGCTTGTGGCCGCACTCCTTCTCTCGCTGTTTCTTGTACATGCTTGATGGCGTCCGCGGTAGCCGCCTTCCTCGGGAGAAGGATGACCCACATGTACGCGTGAGGCGTCATCCATAAGCAGCAGGAAGAAGCGCTGTCCTCCAAGTGTTGCCGACGTGATGGGGCCGTAGAGATCATCGTGAACGAGCTCCAATGGATTTTTCGCGTTCTACTTGGCCTCACGGGGAAAGGACGCCGCTTGAGCTTGGTCATCATGCAGGTGTGACAGAGCTGCTCGACGTGGTCGATCCGCGGCATCCCTCATACCATTTCCTCACGCCCGAGCTTGCCTAGTGCGTCTAAGTGGAGGTGGCCGTACCGCTCATGCTAGCGCCGGGCATCATCATTGATTCGAGCGGCGAGGCGGACCGGTCGGGTGACCCTCATGTGGAGGATGTAGGGCATGCCGCTCCCACGATTGACCTTGACGAGGAGACGGCTCCGCGAGTCCCATATCCGGAGCACCCCTTGGTCGATCACCACCTTCGCGCCACCTTTGTCGAGCCGGCCGAGGCGTATGATGGAGTTCCGCATGGCCGGGATGTAGTAGACTCCATGGAGCAGCTTGTGCTCACCGGTTTTGGCCTCGAATAGAACGGAGCCCACGCCGTATATCTCGAATAGAACGGAGCCCACGCCGTATAACTTGACGGAGCCTTGTACGCTGCAATCTAGGTCGGAGAAGTGCTCGAGGCGGCCGGTCATGTGGTGGGTGGCACCGCTGTCGAGGTACCATCCTTCATGCTTGTCATCACCGGAGTCGGTGCCGAGGTAGACGCGTACATGCGGCTCGTCGAGGTGGAGCAGCGCGGAGCCGGATGGAGCGGGTGGCGGTGTGGAGCTGGAGGCACGGGAGGCTAGGGTTGCATCAAAACCCTCCCGCGTGGGCTGAAACTCCGGGCTCACGTGGGCCGTAAACAATGATGGTTCATGATCATCATCCGCTTGGGCCGATGAGCGGCATCGCGCTTGGGCTACCCGCAGTCCTTGGCTCGGTGCCCGTGGCGGCCGCAATTGAGGCACCGGTCATCACGGGTCGCCTTGCGTTCTCCGCCGCGACCAGCACCATAGCCGCCGTCACCACCGCTAGCCTACCTAGCGGAACCACCACCGCCGGACTTGTCCTCCCCGCGGCTCCGTCGGCGTTGGTCCTTGACCGCAGTTCCACCCCGTCGGCTTTCGTTCGGCGTGCGAGCCACCGCTCCTCGGTGTAGAGAAGCTTGCCGCCTATGGAGACGGGGTCGACGGAGGGCGCCTCGTCCCGACCGTCGACAGCATTGAGCCGACCCGCTGCATCCTCAATCGACAGTGGTCGAGAGATCCAAGAGGGTCTCTATCGATAGAGCGATTTGTGTGTACTTGGCGGGGACGGCGCGGAGAAGCTTTTCGACCGCCTTCTCGCTCGTTGATGTCGCCATCACCGTGCCTTGCTAGCTGCTGCGCCAGGCCGTTGAGGCGGAGCGCGAAGTCGTTGATGTCCTCCCCGGCCTTGAAGCCGAGGCGGTCCCACTCCCGACGTAGCCTTTGCGCAGTGGGCCTCCGCGTGTGGTCGACGCCGGTGCGCGACACGGCGATGGAGTCCCGTGCATCCTTGGCGGAGGGCTTGTCCGCGAGATAGGAGAGCATCTCCGGTGGGACAGAGGCCAAGAGTGCGTCGAGCGCCGGCCGATCCTCGTGGAACTCAACATCCCCGTAGGCGACGGCGTCCCACAGCCGACGTGCCTGCAATTTCACCTTCATCAATAAGCTCCAGTCATTGTAGTTTGTTTCGGTGAGCATGGGCCACGGTGTGCTCCCGCCGGACTCCTTGATGACGCGCTGGACGACCGGTGAGTCGCCGCGATGAACACATCGGCCGCGGCGGCGGACAGGGAGGGAGACGCCCGATAGTTCCTGTGAAGGTCCCACGGCACGTCCAGCACCTCCTCATCGTCCTCCTCTCGGCGCAGGGCAGCAGCGGCAGTGGCGTCAGTCTCGGCTGCAACAACCGTGGCACGCGCAGCTTCAGCCGCGTGCTGTGCCGTTCGCTCGGCCGCAGCAATGCGCGCCTCACGAGCCTCAGCGTCGGCGGTAGCAGCAGCAGCGACGGTGGCTCTCCGGCGAGTGGACGAGGTAGACATTCTTACCAAAACTCACACCTCGCTCCGGTACCAATTGTTGGATCTAAGAACTAGAACACAAGCTTAAAACTTAGAGTTGTGAATGATTGCAGTGTATTATGGCTGCTGCATTGGTCCCTTTATATAGGCAAAGATAGGAGTTGTAACAACCTACAAAAACAAAGGATAGTAAGAAACAAAGTGGCTAGTGTAACAACCAACCAAAAGCAAAGGATACTAAGGCCCTGTTCGTTTCCTGCCCTCTAAAATTTAGCACTCGTCACATCAAAGAGAATCTTACTATTTATAAATATTTCGATCAATTTAATGATAAAACCCTATTGACAGATTGATGCTAATTTTCGAGATGAAATCTAATGAACTTAATTAATTTATGTTTTGCTAAAGTGATGCTACAGTAACCGTCTTCTAATCATGACTTAATTAACCTCATTAGATTCGTCTCGTAAATTAGTCTAGGGGCATGTAATTTATTTTATAATTAAACTTTATTTAGTACTCTTAAATAGTAAGATTCTTTTTGATGTGACAGCTCTAAAGTTTAGACCCCAGGAAACGAACACACCCTAAGAAACTAAATGGACCAACAACCAAAGGATAGTAAGAAATAAAATGGTTGTGGTCAGCCCTATTGTTTGTAATCCTCACACAAGCTTATCTATCATCTGCAACCTGATGATGGCGTTCGACAGGTAACCCTCCATCTCATTATCTCAACCAATATTACATTACCTCAAAAACACCAGCTTGCTACTGTAATTTAATAATATATAAATGTTTTTTTTTGTCAAAATTGTTTAAGACACACACAAAACGGGAGAATTAATACATAATTAGTATGGTGGCCCGGGCATATGCTCGGTTGGACATGAAACCAAATATATACTATTATATGATGATAAGAGTTTTAATTAATACAGAAGAGATGAATTGGAGATAAATGTCACAATGGCTGTGTATGATTACTTATTATGTACCCAGAGCTGTCCGAGCTAACCCAGTCAATGTCCACACAAAAGAAAAACAGAGCTTACCCGGTGAATTTGATTCCCAGTCTAAGTAAACTATTTATTTCCTAGTGGCTCATTTGTAGAATCCTAGCAATCCAATAGTTTTGAAACATGTCACCCGTTTGTGCAGAATTGTCAGTTCATGATCATCGAAGTTTGAAGTTGTTAAAACCCAGAAAGCTGAATTGAAATGCCCAGTCAAACTAATTTTGGAGTGGCATGTAAAGATCAATGTTTTACAGTAACTTGGCAAGTGAATGGTGAGAATTTTTTAGCTTGCAAGTGTACGTTCTAAGTGCGGTAGAATAGATGACAAATCACC
Organism: Chloris gayana; assembly: GCA_031894775.1. NCBI lineage: Eukaryota > Viridiplantae > Streptophyta > Magnoliopsida > Poales > Poaceae > Chloris > Chloris gayana. Next base: position 17,505 of record JAUNZO010003575.1, on the reverse strand, counting down.
AGTACATATATGTATGCATGTGGAATAAATAAGACGAACCATGTATCACTATTTAAGTTATAATATTGTCTTGTGATTCTCTAGAATACTATACAGGGCATTATGTGAAGAAAACATACCCACCTCCCATATTAAACCATGTCAAAAGAATACAATTTTTTTCCTATGAGAAAAGAACACACTTAATGCTTCCGAAATTGTTTGGCATTTGTCATTTTTTTTACGGATGCAAGCTTTCCAATGGAGTTATCACAGGAGAACTCAGTCATGAGAGAAAAAGGATGCAAGCTTTTGCTAGCGTTTTCTTTTCGCGACAAAGCTTTGGGTAGAGGTTCAAGATGATGGATGGTCTCTGTTGGGTGAGCATCCAACAACGGTGTGGAGAATCTGTCAATTTCAATTGCTTGACAAATAGGGACCTCCATAAATCTATATTTTTATAAGTTCTTCCTGCTTCTTCTCTGCTAAATACAATCAGCACACCCTTAAGGGGCATGCTATCCAAAAAACTGTGATGTACGTTCATTGTATTTTTAGCAAAATATACATGATTAAAAGCCTCTAATGATTGGCATCTTTATTCCATCTCTAACAACGAAGCTCTTTTGTGACACCCCGTGTGATAATTCGAGTTAGCATTTTTAAAACTCTCCTCTGGTCTCGTAGCACATTCTCAAGAATTTCACTGACATGCAATATGAATTGGGCTGCGTATAAATTCAAATTCAATTTGAATTGAACTGCAACTCCAAATTCTACAACACAAGTAAGGTTCCCCAAAAATATATGTTGTAGCACATGTCAAAAAAAATTCTAGGCCAAAGGACACCAATTTTTACCAAGGTTTAGTACCTCAATTAAATCAGAGAAGCTTAACTTTTAAGCATTTTCCCTGAATTATCAGAATTTATCTAGAAGGAATTTTGACATCCACTCAATTTGCATGTCACTTCCTGGTCTTAAACTACCAAGGAAAATTTTCCTTTTTAATTGTTGAGCTCAGGAAGGCCTTGTAATTGATTTTTCATTTGCAAAGAAACCTTCAGTTGGAAAATAGGGAAAAAGGAAAAGATGCCAGTGGCATATTCCTGCGGGGCCCACCGGTTAGCCACCCAAACGGCAGGCCATGGGTGCGCGCCGCATGCCCGCGCTCCGTAGGCCGGCGCCACGTGGCGTCCGGCCTCGGCGGAGCCCCACCTGGTCGGGAGCTCGGGGAGGAGCCCAAGGCCCTATCGGGAGCACCCCCCCCTCCCCACTCCTCTCCCATTTCTTTCCCCTTCCTTTTCCATTCTCCCCAACCGGCCGCCACCGGAGCCCGAGCTAGAAGCTCCCCATTCCGTCGCCTCGCATCAGCCCGGCTCGAGCACGCTCGCCCGTAGCTCCGCCCTAGCCTCCCCTTGCTCCACGAGCAGGGCGAGAGGCGAGCCATAGCTCGTAGGTAGCGAATCGAGCTTCCTTCTCATCTCCAGCCGCCCCAAGTCTTCGGCCAAATTCCCTCTCCCCGGTGAGCCATTTTCGCCCTTTCCTATTCTCGTGCGTGCGGGACACCTCCGCGAGAACCCCCGACCGACGTCCCCTCCTTTTTGTCGAAGGATTCGATCGACATTCTGTTTTTCCACCCACCGCCCGCCGGTTATCTCCACCTCGCCGTCGAGCCCCATCTTCCGGAGCAGCTCATCTTCAACCAAGGCCATGCCGGTGAAGCTCCCCGACCCGGCCGCTTCCTCTTCCGCCCCTCCTCCATGACGAGCACGACAGCGGACGCTCCCTCACCCGCCGCCGCCGCCGCACCACCCCCTCCGGTGAGCGCCTTCCTCCGGTGACCTCGCGTCCGAGATCCCCGCACCGCGCCGCCCCTTCCGGGCCCTCCCGGATGCGCGTCGCCCCCGGCACCCCCTCCGGCCACCATGCCGCCCGCCTCCGTGATGCCACGGGGCCATAGGACGGGCCACATGGGTGAGATCCTATGTGGCCACAGCCACACCTAGATCCGGGGCTCTGTGGCCCCCGGTGTGGCTCCCTAGCACGCGAAGATTTATTTTAAATCCCCAGTAGCAGTTTTGTAAATCGGACATAATTCCAAATAAATTTATAAAATTCATATCTAGAGTTCTCAACCTCAACAAGTTGCAAACTAAATTTTGTTGGCATCCTGAAAGCATGTACTACTTTATGGTGCAATTAGTTTGGCATGATCAGAGGCAAATTAATTCAGTTAATCCCCGTTTCGGAAAACCTAGTTTAATGCTTAATTATTTATTGGAGTGCCTCTAATTATGGTGCTTAGTTTAATTATTATCCATAGCATGTGCTTAAGGACCAGGAGCATTTTAATTTCTATTTTACCTAGCTTTTGCAAGGATGAATGAATTATTTCTCGCACATGCGATAATGATTAAATGCTTCATGGGAGTTGATGAAGTAAATTAAATTATTAATTGCAACCAAATCATTTCACCTTGCTGGACACTAAGTTATTTTATACTCACTAATCACGTGTGTTTGAGGAAATTCGTACGTGTCGGTGTAGGGGGAACCAGTGTCCCCATAACCGCCTATAAGCTGGCCGGCAAAGCCCAGTCAGGAAGGTCAACGGACAATAGGCGGCCTGCAATGGTCCAAGCGAACGGGGGCCGTGGGGGGGGGTGTGCCTGAGAAGCCAGCGCGATTGGGTGGCGCGGCATGCCCCCGGAACCCTAGCGCGCCGCGCCGCGCGGGACGTGACTGCGAGACCCGCCACCTCCGAAACACCGATACGTCCACGAGGTGCCGCATCAGTATCCGAAACACGAGCCAATACCGATACACGGCTGAAACGACACTGATACGTATCGGACAAGTATCAAAGAAAAACAGAAATAATAAATTTCGGATACTTGGGCTGAGACGTATTGGCCCAATTTTGATACAGCCCAACACAAGTTTGGTCCAACATGCATGCTTAACCTAAACCTGATCAGTGCTGCCGTGCATTATGACGTTTCATCTTACTCCTGGACACCACGCAGCCGCCGCCATCAATTGTGATCGAGTCGCCATACTCGATTGTCGTCGGTTCGTTACCCGTCATCGTCGTTGACAACAGACCCTGCCGTTTTTTGGCCAAGGCTACGATCCTCAACGTCATTGTGCTGATCATCACCAGCACTCGTAGGCTCTGATGGCACTTGCTAGAACTAGAGAAGGTTCGCGTCCTCGATGTGTCTCTGATCTCAAGGCCCCGTTGTGGGATTATGTCACAATTTTAGAGAAACCGGTGACTGGAGGAGGCAATTATAGATGGAGGTGCAAGTTCTGTCCTCTCGAGAAGCTCACTAGCTATACCAGAGTTGATGCCCACTTGCTGCAAAAGAGAGGTAAAGGAATCACCGTTATGTCCCATGGTGACATTTGAAGATCTTAGTGAGATGAGGAGAGTTTTCGCAGCTGCTGCCGAGGAGTTAGAAAGATCAAAAGATAAAACTATTTCACTGCATACTTCAGTGCCCAATCGCAATAAGAGGCGAAACGGACCAATTTCTGCACTAGAGAAAGCTTGGAAACTGGATGAGCGTAAGCACATGGATGCTTTAATTTCAAGAGCATTTTATTCAGGAGGTATGTAGTGCAAATATAGTATATATTCAATGCGAGTTTCAAATATAGTATATATTCATTTCGAGTTGCAAATATAGAAGATATTGAATTGGAGTTACAGTTTTACTATGATTGTGCTAACTTTTTTTCACAATAGGGATTTCCTTCAATTTTGCAAGAAATCCATATATTCAAGAAGCCTTTACTTATGCTTGCAACAATGATTTGAAGGGCTACAAAATGCCAGGGTACAACAAGTTTCGAACTACACTTCTCAAGCAAGAAAGGGCTCATATGGATATGTTGTTGGAGAGCGCAAAGAGCACATGGTCTGAGAAGGGAGTTACAATTTGTGCTGATGGTTGGTCAGTTCCACGGAGACGACCACTTATTAATTTTGTTGCTATATCTGGGAACAAAGCAATGTTTTTGAAGGCAGATAATTGTGAAGGTGATGTGAAGACAAAGGAGTATATTGCTGAAAAGCTTCGATCTGTTATTGAAGAAGTTGGGCGTAAGAATGTGGTGCAAATCATCACAGACAATGCCGCTAATTGCAAAGGTGCAGGTTTGCTTTTGCAAGCTGAATATAATAACATATTTTGGACACCATGTGTTGTGCATACCCTCAATCTTGCTTTGAAGAATATCTGTGAGCCTAAACAGCCAAGGAACGATGATGACTCCTTTATTTTCAATACACTTGAGTTTGTTAGAAATGTTAAATGTGAAGCTCAGATGATAAAAAACTTCATCATGAATCATGGCATGAGGCTGCCAATTTTCAATGAGTTCAGTACTTTGAAGTTACTTGCTATTGCTGAAACAAGATTTGCTTCACTTGTGTGTATGTTACAACGGTTTGTGGATGTAAAAAGGCCACTGCAGGGCATGGTAATTAGTGAACAATGGAATCACTACAAAGAGAATGATGGGCTTGCTGCACATGTTAGGGAGAACGTACTTAGTGAAGTATGGTGGAGTCAGGTGGAGTTCATTCTAAAATTTACTCAGCCTATCTATGATATGATTCGTGTTGCGGACACCGACACACCATGTCTTCATCTGATTTATGAGATGTGGGATTCAATGATTGATAAAGTTAAGAAAGGGATATATCAATGGGAAGGTAAGGAAGACAATGAGGAATCTGACTTGTTCTTGGTTGTTAATAACATATTGATTGATAGGTGGATAAAAGGCAATAATCTGCTACATTGTTTGGCTCATTCACTCAATCCAAGGTTACATTCTTACATGCTTACCTAGTTATATTTTTCCTTTATTTGTTTCCTTCTTTGTTTTATTATATTTTAATTGGTCCTGGTATATAGATATTATAGCCAAAATTGGCTGGATGCTGGGGCTGGCCGTGTGCCACCACACAAGGATAATGCAGTATCAAAAATGAGAATGGATTGTTTCAAGAAATTATTTCCCATAGAGGAAGAATTGACAAAAGTTAAAGAAGAATATGCAAGATATTCAACTTGTTCAGAAGAATTTAATGACCATGATTCAATCAGTGATAGATGGCTTTGTGATCCTATGACTTGGTGGACCAATCATGGACAATCTATTCCTGCGCTACAAAGTTTGGCTATTAGATTGATTAGCCAACCAGCCTCATCGTCCTGTTGTGAGAGAAATTGGAGTACATATAGCTTCATCCATAGTGTGAAGAGAAATGCTTTAACTCCAGAACGTGCTGAACATTTGGTCCATGTACACTCAAATCTGAGGCTTCTATCTAGACGAACTGATGCATACAAGAAAGGTGACACAACAATGTGGGATCCTTTGGTGATGTCGAAGCTCACGATGTTGAAAATGATGAGGATGAACCAACTTAGTTGAAGTGTACGAGAGCTATTTATCTTTTATGAAATATTAGTTAACATTTTCTCAATGGTGGATCCTATGTTATACTATACATTACTAAACTTTTATTGTAGAAGTTTCAGTACTTTAATTATTTATTTTAAATCTATAGACATATCTCTATCGTTTTTTTTTAAATAACGTATCACCGTAACCGTTTCAGCCCGATACTCGATACACATATCTGTATTGGTGCCGGATAGCCTGCCACGGCAAGAGAGACTTAACTCCCCTTCTTCGCCTCTAGCACGCGACGCGTGGCGCGCCCGTAGGAATCGCCACGACCAGGACCGGGACCACCCCGCCTTGGGAAACGACGTAACGGATGGCAATAACGCCTTGCCTTTCCAAGCGTAGCAGCGGGAAGAGGGGTGCCCCGTACGACGGGTCCCGTCATGCCTCCTCTCAACAGGTCAACCAGCGCGGCGCTGCGTTCTCGGGCAAGGGGCGCCTTCAATTCTCGCATCGAAGGTGGATTCAGACCAACGACCGAAACATTAGGCAAAATGCACCGTAGCCCCTCCCCCCCCCGGGCTATAAAAGGGGGAGCCCCGGCCATGTAATGGATAGAGTCTCTCAAACCCTAGAACTCAAGAACACTCTTGTAATTCATTGAGCTCAATACACACCAGCACAAACAGAACGTAGGGTATTACGCCTAAACGGCGGCCCGAACCTAGGTAAATCGTGTGTCCTTGTGTGTTCTTTGGAGAGATACGCTTGATCCCCGACTCCCGATCCTCTCTCAAGGGGCGGTTTGGCTAACCCCCCATATGTTGGTAACCTAACACCGACATTTTGCGCGCCACGAAGGGGAGTGCTTGGTAGATCTTGGTTCATCCTCCTCCGCTCTCGCAGAAGCAGCACTTCAAGTATGTCCGTGCATAGCACCGACAGCTCGCCACCCCGACGCAACTCACCGTCGAACCACCATTCGTTCTCTCGAGCCCGTAGACAAGGACATCATGGCAGATCCCCCGCCCCCGCCACCGTCGATGAGGGGCGTCAAACGCCGTTGGTCCAACCTCGTGGGGAGGGCCGAGGAGCGGACGGCTCATGAGCACGGGCCCATATGGGGGCACCGCCCGTGGGGGGGGGACGCCATCTCGCGACCTACACGCCCGCGAGCATGACCGTCGCCCGCACCGACGCTTCCGCCCGGCGCCTCTTCGGCGATGCTCCTCGCGGAAAAACCCTTGACCACGGTCAAGAAGATGCTCCGCAACCCGCCGCTCCGCTCGAGTGCGGGACACCAGCCCGACGAATGGCTGGCAAACGTGGAAAGGCTGGTTGACACGGCGCGCAGCGGCGGTAAGAAAAGTCATACCGCTCCCGGACCTGCGCCACATCCTCCTTCTCCGGACGGCACCGCAACCGGAGTCAAGACAACCGCTCAAGAAACATGCGCACCCACACGCGCCCGGATGACATCTCCCACTCGGTGGCCGCGAGCATGACGCATTCCGCCCCTTGAGCACCATGCGGCGCAGCCCGCGAGGACGCTCGAGTTAATATCGAGCGCTCTCGCCGCCGCCGCCGTGAACGGGAACACCCCCGCAGCCACAAGTCCCCGGGACACGGAGAGCCCTCCGAATCCTCCCACTCCTCGACATCCCCGGAGCGCCCCACCCCCCCCTCTCGCAAGACGGTGCCCCGGGTTGACTCATCCAACTACACAGGGGATTCTCTCGCTTCCGTCCACGTGCTTGCGGGTGGTTAAGTGGGCTAGCAAGTTCCACCCGTACGTCCCGGATAGGTAAGATGGAATGGCACCCCCGGGTGTGTTCCTCCAGCATCTACACCACCGTCGTGCCGGCTCCGGGCGGTGACGAAGACACCATGGCCAACTACTTGCACATCGCCCTCAAGGGCTCCGCGCGCTCTTGGTTCCTCAACGTTGCGCCGAAATCCATCCACTTCCGGAAGGGACTATGCAAGGAGTTCCTCCTCAACTTCTAGGGTGCCGCCACCTGCCCCGGCACCCAGTGTCGACCTCGACCGGGTCGTCTAGCAGGAAGGAGAAACGCTGCGACAGCTCAAGCAACGATTCAGCCAAGTGCGCAACACGGTCCCGCGCATTGAGTCGGCGCGGGTCATCTCCGCATTCCGTCACGACGTGCACGATAAGTACATGCTCGACGAGTTAGGCGTCCACCAACCCGAAATGTTCACTCATCTCTTCCAGCTCGACAGACACCTGCGCCCTCCGACGGGAGGCACATGCCCTCCGAGCCGGAGTCGGATCCCGAACCGGGCTTGTCAAGAAACCGGAAGAAGAAGCTCTTCAAGAAGCACAAGACAGAGGAGGTCTTGGCCACAGGATCCCCGATCGGGCGAGCGGCCAAGCAAGGGAAAACGCCCGCCTAGAAGACAGAGCCTTTCAAGCCGTCGACCGAAAAGTTCTGCGCTTTCGACAACACCACCGGCCACGACCGGACAGAGTACCGGTATATCCAGGCAAGCAAGCGGTGCTGCCCCGAGAAGCGGGCTGCCCAACCCAAACCCAACACCAAAGCGGATGACAAGTGACGCCGAGCCGCAGGTCCACGTATTCCAGGACGCGGAAGACGTCATCGCCGTCATCACCGGTGGCGCATCAAGCATCACTTCCCACCGCCAAGTCAAGCTCCTTCGCCGAGAAATTGGTGCCATACAGGCAGGCCAGGCCTAACCTCGAAAGGTAAAATGGTCGGACGTCCCGATCACCTTCGACAACGATGACCTGGTCGGACCGGACAACTCCGCGGCAGCGTGCAGCCACTCAAGAGGTTCACGCTCACCGTCATGTTTGGCTGCAAAGCCATCTTCCGGACCGAGCCCTTGGGGGTTGCTGTTCCGATAGCGGGTGTGTCGTAGTCACTCGAGGTCATGCGCGACTAGGGGCTCCACCCCCAATGGCCCGGTACGTGGCCATTGGAGAGCGAGATGCCGTAGAGGCTCGTTTCCTCCGTTTCCTCGGTGAGTACAGCCCACGTGGACCCGGTCCCCGTGTGACCATGTTCCTTCATCGGGGAGAGCACTTGGAGGATCCCGACAACGACGAGGAGGATTAAGTGACACCGTAGTGCGCATCGCTAGGAGTGTCACCGAGTTACCTACCCGTACCTTGTTTTATCATGTATTGTAACCAGAACTTGCGTTGGATGGACTGTATCCGAGTGTCGGTGTATCGGTGAACCATGTGATGTATTAGGACGCTATTGTGGAACTCGTTACTGCAGTGTGTCATGTTCTAGGATGTTGTTTTCATTCTAAAATTCTGCACTGTCTTTTTATTACTGCTGTTGTTGTTAAATTTGTGCCAAGCACCTTATTCCTCCCATGTTAATTTATGTTCCGTGAATCAATTGATTAACGGGTTTCACAAATCTTTCCATAAAAGAATGATGAGGACCCGCAACACCAACGACCTTCACGGTGATGGGCCCGAGAGCTCGGCCCAAGGTGCTAGGAACAATGAACCACCGCCGCCGCCACCTGTCCCTAACCCTATGGACATGATGGCACGGTTCTTTGCGGTGATGCGGGACAGCCAACAGCAGTAGAACGAGTTTCTGCGGGAGCTCCGTCAGCACCACCCGGGCGGTCATGGCAACCGCGGTCACCGTAACCGCGACGCGGCACCCCGGGAGACTTTGTACCTGGACTTCCTGGGCACCTAGCCCCCAAGGTATGATGGCTCCGGAGAGCCGATGAGGGCGGAGGACCTCATCCACCTCACCGAGTCCAAGTTTGGACTGCGTCACCGCACCGTGGTGCAGAAGACGCTCTTTGCTACGCAGCAGCTAGAGTGCACCGCCAATGCTTAGTGGGCTACCCACCTAGCCACCTTGGCCGCTGGTACTCGGACCACCTAGGAGGACTTCGGGAGGGTCTTCCGCGCTCACTTCATTCCTGCGGGCGTGATGCGCAGGAACGCTAGGGAGTTCATGGCTCTCACCCGTGGGAACCGCAGCTGTACATGAGTACACCTAACGGCTTCCACCGGCTTGCATCCTATGCCCCCGAGCTGGTTGACACGGATCGCTTCATGGAGGGACTCAACACCGAGTTGCGGGACCGCCTTACCCTCAACATGGGGGTAGCTTCTCGGAGTTCGTGAACAATGCCATCCTCGCCGAGCAAGGCTATCGTAGGGTCCAGCTCGAGAATAAGAGGTTAGCGAGTTCTATGGGGCCATCCAACCCGCCGCCCGCCAAGTACCGCATGATCTACACCAACCCCTCCGCGCAGCGCTACCGCTCTCAGCCCATTGTGGTGTCGCGCCAGCCCGGCACCACTGCGGAGGCTCCCACGAGTACTGCGAGGTCGTAGCAGCAGCGAGCCGGGGCAGCGTGCTCCGAAGCACCCCGTCCCGCCCGTAATGCTCGCTGGGAACCGACCAGGAGCTCCTCGCTACAGCTTGTGGCCGTCCTAGACACTTTGTTCGGGATTGTCCCTATTAGCAGAGGGGCAATGCTCCTAACCAGCAGCACAGCAACAACAACCGAACTACGGCTAGGACCGGATACGTGAACCACGTCCACAGAGGAGATCCCCGAGGGCGCACCTATTATGGCTGGTATGTTTTCTGTTCGAGATCACTCGCACTTATATTATTTCACATAACTTCATCGGTAGCATGTTTGTGGAGAAGTCTCGGATTATGTTGTAGCACTATGAAGTCATCTTACTTGAGAAAATCAGCTAGTGGGCAAATCACCGCTAGAGATGAGGTTAGATGGACACCTGTCACTTTAAGGGCTAAGGTATACCCCACAGATTGTATCATACTTCGAGGCAGCAATATTGATGTGATACTTGGCATGATGTGGATGAAATACCACAAAGCAAGTGCTGGACATAGATGCTCTCACCTGTCGCCTTAAATTCCCCATTGCACGGTCGGGACATTCTCCGACCGACATATCCTAAGAATTGTACTCCAGCAAGTACATCAAGCTATTGTTGAGGGCTTGAGTGATAGTCCAGCTTGTTCGAGAGTTTCCTGATGTATTTCCCGAGGATCATCCCGGTATGCCTCCGGACAGGTATATTGAGTTCGGGATTGAGCTACAGCTCGGCACATCACCTATCTTAAAGAGACCATACAAAATGGCACCTAGAGGATTAGCGGAGTTGAAGGAGCAGTTGCAGGAACTATTGGACAAAGGTTACATTAGACCTAGTTCCTCACCTTGGGTCCGCCTCAGCTCTCTTTGTCAAGAAGAAGGATAAATCATTGCGCTTATGTGTGGATTACCGACCTCTCAATGCACTCGACCGTTAAGAACAAGTACCCCTTGCCTCGCATCGATATCTTGTTTGATCGGTTAATAGGATCCAAGGTATTCTCTAAAATTGATTTGCGCTCAGGTTATCACCGGATCAAAATTAGGGCTAAAGATGTGCCTAAGACCGCCTTCTCTACACGGTATGGCCTCGTATGAGTACTTCATGATGTCTTTCCGGTTGACCAATGCACCGGCACACTTCATATTCTTAGGAATTCGGTGTCCATGCCCGAGCTTGATAAATTCGTAGTGGTATTCATTGATGACATCCCGGTGTATTCCAGTGTCCGAGGGAGAGCATGCCGAGCATCTTCGCATTGTTCTTCGTAGATTGAGGAATCATCGCTTGTATGTAAAATTCCGCAAGTGCGAATTCGGCTTAAGAAAGTTTCGTTCTTGGGTCACATCATTTAAGAGGAGGGTATATCTCGTTGACCCAAGTAAGGTACAAGAGGTACTTAATTGGCAAGCTCCAAAGTCGGTGCCACGGATTCGTAGTTTTCCGGGCTTGGCAGGCTATTATTGGCGATTCATTCTAAATTTCTCCAGGATTGTCAAACCTATGACAGAGCTTCTTAAGAAGGAAAGGAAATTTTAATGGGATTAATCTTGTCAACCGGCATTTCAAACTCGAAGAAGCCGTTGACGATCGCTCTAGTGTTAGCACAACCCGACCTCGAGAAGACTTTCGATGTTTTTTGTGATGCATCAACCAAGGGTTTGGGTGGAGTTCTTATGCAGGAAGGCCGAGTCGTTGCTTATACCTCCGGACAGCTTCGGAAGCACGAGCAAAATTATCCTACTCATGATCTTGAGTTACCGGTAGTTGTACTCGCTCCGAAGGTGTGGAGACATTATTTGTTGGGAAATCTTGTTCATATCTACACCGATCACAAGAGCTTGAAGTACATTTTCACTCAGGATGACCCGAATATGAGGCAGCGCCGTTGGTCGGAGTTGATCAAGGACTATGAGTTGGAAGTGCACTATCACCCAGGGAAGGCCAATGTTGTGGTCGATGCGCTCGGTAGGAAGGCTCATTGCAATTTCCTACAGAGCTACTCGATCGATCAGGGATGGGCATTATATCCAAGTTGTGCCACATGCATCACTCTACCACTTGGCTTTGATACCCACCTTGCAAGAAGAAGTAGTAGAAGCGCAAAAAACAAATGCTTGCATAGCTCACCTCAGGAGAAGGATAAAAGAGGGAGACAAGCAAGTGGCGTGTTTCCATGAGGATAATGCGGGAGTCGTTTGGTTCAAGAACCGCACCGTGGTACCCAAAGTTCCCGAGTTGCATAAAAAGATACTCGATGAAGCTCACGTCGCCACATATTCCATGCATCCGGGCAGCAATAAGATGTACCACGATCTCGGATCTAGGTATTGGTGGACAAGGATGAGAAGAGATATTGCTCGGTATGTCACCGAGTGTGATACATGTCGCCGGGTCACAACCGATCATTTGAGACCCGCCGGATCGTTGCAGCCACTCGGTGTTACATCATGGAAATGGGATGATATCAGCATAGATTTGATTGTTGGACTACCCATTACTCGTCCGTAAGTTCGATTCCATTTGGGTAATCGTCGATCGATTGACTAAAGTGGAACATTTCATACCAGTAAGCACACGCTACCGAATGCCAAAGTATGCACAACTAGACATTGAGTGGATCGTGTGTTTGCATGGTGTGCCAAGGACGATTGTTTCGATCGAGGTTCACGGCTTGTGGGGCGTTTCTGGAACAACTCCATGCCTCCCTAGGAACAAAATTGATTCCTAGCTCAGCTTATCAACCACGGACCCATGGACAGACGTAAAGGGTAAATCAAATATTGGTAGATATGTTGAGAGCTTATGTTCGGATCATGACAAGAAATGGGATGAATGCTTGCCATTGGCGTAGTTTGCTTACAATAACAGCTACCAAGAAAGCATTAAGATGGCACCGGTTGAGGCCCTCTATGGTCCCCGATGTCGTACTCCCCTCGCTTGGTCCGCGACAGAGAAAGAACTATCTTTGGGCCGTAGTTTGTGCAACAAGCCGAGGAGCGAGTATTGAAAATTCTAGCAAATTCAAGGCAAAAGAGCTATGCGGATAAGAGATGCCAACCACTTGAGTTCAAAGTGGGTGACCTTGTATACCTTCGAGTCTCGCCTACCAAGGGTGTACAAAGGTTTTGTGTGAGAGGCAAGCTCTCACCATGCTACATAGGCCCATACCCCATTATCGCTAGATGTGGTGCCGTTGCTTACAAGCTTGACTTGCCTTGCACTCGTCGTGGCCGTATGTGATGTTTTTCATGTCTCTCAACTCAAGAAATCTCTCAAAACACCCATTGACCGAGTACTCGGATGATGTGGTGTCGTTGCAACCCGATTTGACTTATTCCGAGTGGCCAGTCAAGATAGTGGATACCAAGCAAAGAGTTCCCCGATATGGCACTCAAAAATTCTTCAAGGTCCACTGGAGTCACCACTCCGCAAGGGAAGCCACGTGGGAATCTGAAGAGTTCCTTCGCACTCAATATCCGAGATTTCCGCTTGTGCCCAAAGGTATGCAACATACCCCTCCACTTGTTTCTTAATCTCAAGGCGAGATTTTCTTAAGGGGGAGGGCCGTGAAACCCCGTGTCACGATAAATTTGAGTTAGCATTTTTGAAACTCTCCTCCGGTCTCGTAGCACATTCCCAAGAATTTTCACTCACATGCAATATGAATTGGGCTACGAATAAATTCAAATTCAATTTGAATTGAATCGCAACTCGAAATTCTGCAACACAAGTGGGGTTCCGTAAAAATATATGTTGTAGAATTTCACACCCGGTTTTAACGAACAAAACCGAATGCACCCGTATGCGTGTCCGGGATCAAGTTTCACGCACACAGGACAAATAATATGGTACAAGGACAATATCTTTATTAATCATTAAATAATTACATCAATGACCTGTAGGTCTAAAATAAAAGATTACATTGCAGCAGAATAATCTAAGGGTTAGCATTCTTCAGCTCTCACGAGCATTCGGCCGGAAGACTACAAGCCTAGCTTTTCCCTCTTTGTCTTCATCCAAAGTCCACCTTTGTACTCGGCTTCCGATCAGCAGCAAGATTTGCAAAAAGAGGAAAGCAACAACGTTTGAGTACATTACGTACTCAGCAAGTGGGGGAAAATATGACATGTTGGCTAAAACAAGAAAGGCTTATCCCGAGGTTCATTGCATAGAAAGCACCTATGTCTAATTCATTAATTAAAGCAACCTATTTACTATGTGTGAGGTTCACTCCTAGATCCATCCATGGTCCAACATCACCATCCGATCCACCAACCGATCCAACCACCCATCCATGCCCCCTAATCAAGTGAGGATCCAGGCCGCTCGTGACCGTGAGCACGGCTGTTATAACAGCTTTACACTCGTAGAGGTTGCACAACTTTACCCACAAGTCGGTGATTTCGTCCCCTGTTTCCAGGTGGACTAAAGTCTCCATTTTGCTGTGTCGGCCAAACACAAACACACTTCCTTAGGTGTGTAGCCAGGAGATCACCGCGAAGCTTTTCACTAGGGTCTCCCGAAGACGTATGTACCCACCGAGGTTTCACCGATAGGGGACTACCTTTAAGTACCCCGTCCACCTATGGGCCCCCTCTTGTGCCTTGCGGGTCATAAGACTACCCTCTCGTACTGTCCGTCCCCGCGCCCCCAATATGGCTTCATACGAGGCCGGGAGATTACCTAACTATCGGGCCAAGCCTTCCCATATCAGCCTTGTGCTTTGTGCTCGTAAAGCCCGGGTTGTCGCTCCAAGAACCGGTCCTTAAATCTACAAGCAAGCATGCCACAAACCACATTGTGCCTTCGGCACCATCCATCACATACCACTTGCTTAGATTCCTATCTAATAGGATTTTCAACACGTACGATCATTCTTATGGATCATCATCAAGGTTCTAATTATAGGTCTTCTACTAGAATTAAGCAAGCTAAGCATGACGTACCCAAATCTTTGTCTAATTCCACCCAGGTGACAAGGACAAGTATGGAACATGATATGACACATTGGATTCATATTTCTTGCAATGCAACAAACATGTGCAGAAAGAAAGAAGTAGGTACAATATGCATCAAGGACACTTGCCTCTTTCATGTATGCTAGTGATTACGTCTTCAACATCTTGTTCTTCGATATCCTTGGTTTGATCGTCTTCTATTTATGTTGCGTCGAACAAACACGCAAATAAGCACACAAATAAACTAAGAAAACAGAACAGTACAACATACCAACAGATTATAAAAGAATACTACTAAAATAAAGTAAGTGTCGCTACGGTTCGGTGGGCGCAAGAACCACCTAAATCGAAGTGACCAGCGAAAAGTTACGAGGGTCCGAAGTTTCAGGGGCTAAAACTTAAAAACAGCAAAAGTAAGGACTCATTTGTAAATATGAAAAGGTTAGGGACTAAAGTGTAAAAGGATAAGGACTAAATTGTAATTTTATAAAACACTATGGCTGTTTTTTAAAAGTACAGGAGGTTGTGGTGTTTAAAGAAACATGGCTTAAAACATAATTTACCAAAAGTCTAGGGGTGTTTATGTAAAAAGGTTTGTGACATAAAACATTGAAATATAAACGTTATGGTACTAAAAGTAATTTGCAAGATTAAATAAAAAGTTCATTGCAAAATATTGTGGTTTAAACAGAATTAGAATAAACACTTGGGTTAGTTCTCAAAAATGGAAGACATAATCGCTATCCACTGAAACCACGGGGCTTAAGTGTGAAACTACCAATTAACCAGGGGCTAAATGAGTTATTTTAAAACATAAATTCGTGGACCAGGTCCATAGTGTTGGTGGACCAGCGCTAGGTCGCTGGTTCACGGTCCGTGATGGACTCGGCTCGGTGGGGCTGTCGCCATGTGCTTGACAGGTTGAAAAACATGATTGCGTTCCCGAGGAAGTATTGCTGATATTAACAAACGGTTTGCACCAGACGTTTTCATATGATATGGAACATGCGGAACGCATCCTTTTGTAGTTCAGAGTTCACCTGAATTGGAGATTGCGGCCCATAAAACTGGAGAAGTGGTGTGGCGACTGTCGACACGCCGACGGCATTCCTGGACGCCTCAGTACAGATCAGTGCTCGATCTCCTAGGTACTCAACGATAACTTCCTGGAACACGATGTGACGCGAAGAGATCATCAGGATCTGCTACAGGTATGACGGAACAAGCTTCGACTTTACCTGGCTTGTGCTGGACGGAAACTGACGACGAGTGGTGGCCATGGCGCGGCAGATCCCGGACGCATCGCAGCTGCTCTTGCCGTGATATTTGTATATGTTGTATAGGACATGTTGGCGCATCATCAGGTGAAGTTTGACAAGATTTGGCTGGACGAATCGACGGGGAACGCCGATGCAATATGTGACGTTCTGGCTGTTTGCGAATGGAAGCAAGCTGAATAGTGTTGGATTGGAGTTCAATCGGCAATATAGGGAGAGAGGGGTAAGGGGGATTTGTTATCCTTGGCAAGAGGAATATATAGGTGTCTTTATAGGCCGAAGAGGCGATGGAAGGTGGAGGTACGGCCATGCCGGACCTTTAATGGTAGGTGGCGCCATTGACGAGCGAACAAGCTTGGTGGTGCACTTTTGATACTAGAAACGGATGGAATGGGAAGCGGAGAGGTCGTTGCGTCCATTTGAAAGGTTGAGACGTCGATTGATTGCGTGGGGGAGATGGATCGATGGCTTGCAGCTACGGTTGCTGCCACTTGCACGGGGAAGACGAAGCTATTCGTCAGCACCGACCGTCTGCATGGGCTGGGTTACGACTGGAGCTAGGTTGGGCCGTGCTAGCTAGGCTTGCTGGGCTGGAGCAGGCCGTGATGGGGAAGGAGTGCGCGAAGGCTGGGCTGGGTGGGGTTTTGGCTTGGGCTGGTTGCGTTTTCATTTTTTTTCTTTTTTTCTATTTTCTGTTTCCTATTTCTATCCAAATCAAAAATCTAATCGAGGTTTTAAAACACAATTTTTACACAAACAAACCCTAATGCTCCTGCTCTAGCATGAATGCAACAAACTACAAAATAGTTATATATAGCCTAATTTACATCTTATTTGAATGAGTTAAAGACAGTACGGAAATAATTTGTTTGCAAATGAAATTTAATGAAGATAATAATTGGTTTCCAAATTAAATTCATTGAAGCTAATAACACTCTTTTTATTTTCTGAAATGTTTTGGTAATGAAAACTCCTTGATAAAATACTTCAAACAAAATTAATCATTTGTTAAATAATCCATTTTCATAAATCACAAGTATTTGTAAAATTAAACTATTCTTCATAATTCTTTCAATAAACCAATTTGGAAATTCAAATGCATTTATTTTAATAAATCAAAGGTTTTTGTTCAATAAATAGTTTTCATATATAAAAGATTTTCATAATCAAATTGAATCAAAGGTAAGTTCATAAAATTCAAATAAAACTCTTGTGTACATAAAATGATAAACCTTTGTAACTTAAAATGATAAACCTTTGTAACTTAAAATGATAAAACTCTGTTTATATGAAGTTTCTAAAATAAACTTTAATCTTTTGCAAAAAGTTTGAATTTGGTGAGTCCGTTGACGCCGGTTTTTGACCAAGGGACCCATTGTCGACGACTATAGGTCAAAAGAGGGTCTGCAGGCGTAAGGCCGACGCGCCGCTTGGGCGAGTAAAGGCGCGTCCCTCCCGGGAATCGTGCGCGGACGCCA